>LR548710.1:0-86503 GCA_900536415.3 Caenorhabditis sp. 38 MB-2015
AGTTTTCAGCAAGCTACAGTACCCCTTAAACCCTTGCAAATAATTACAGTAACCTTGGCTTCTGCTCGTCTTGTCACGATTACTGTAGAAGTGCCGGATAGCCAGAACTTGACAGATATCCTTAATTGTCCAAATGGATCAGTTCTAGTCAATCGAACGGTTCCAATCTGTCTGGAATTCCTAATTGGAGCATCCCAAACATGTCAATCGATTGGAGCAAAACAAACCAATTTCCTAAACCAAAAAGAGATCGACACAGTGACTTCGAGTCTTCTGAGTTCCACCAAAATGGATCTAGATACCTTGTTGAGCTCTGGATCATTGTGCTCACAAGCTCCAACCCTTGGGAGCCAACAAAGCTCCTCAAACTCTTCCACGAGTGCTCCAAAATGCTCCAATGATTATTTGTACTTCAAAAGGAGCCCGACTTCCTCTAATAATTATACATCCGAATGGTGTCTAAAGATCCAAACATCGCCAAGTTCATCAATGAATTATGATCAGGCCAAGGCTCTTTGTGCCAAGGACGGAGCAGTTGTCTCACTTTATGAGAATGCTCAAGAAAATCGGACAGTTGTAGGTGGGTAGAGCGGGCGCCCAGGGTTCCCACGGGTACCCATTTTGACTCTTTACAGGATACATTCGTAATGTTACCAATAACAATGACCCAATTATGATAAGAATTGATGGACAACGTAAATCCATTTGTTATTCGGATGCTGCAATCAAGTCCAATTCTCAATGTTATAAAGGAAATGTACAGTAACCCATCATTCTACAGTACCCCCCACACCTACAGTACTCTACTTTTAGGCATTCACATTCGCTGACCCAAACACTGATCCAACCTATGTTTTGAGCACTTTTATGACCGGAGAACCCAATTATGCTATCAAATATCCTGAGTAAGTCACCTATATCTAGAAGAGGACTACTGTAATTATCGATTTCCAGCCCAATGGCTGAAAATTGCTTGGCCGCTTGGGATATTTTGGGAACTGTGGAGGATGGGAAATACTTGGATATAACTTGTGGCGCCTATGGATTCGCTGTTTTGTGTGGAAAACGACCAAATAAATAAGCTTTTATTGATTATTAGCACATAAATAACAGGATGAGCGGGATGGATGAAAAAGGCACTGAATGATAGAAAGAAAGAACTGTAGGAGGGGGGAGTACTGTAGTTTTCGTGGTGAGACCGTTATCAGTAAGAGTATCCACCATTTTGCTGTTGTTGTTGTTGACTTGGTGGGCTGATGGTGCGGTGGAAGGATTCGGTGGTGGTGGTGACTTCGTATTGACGATCGCGGTTGCGACGATGACGTGGCATCGTGCCTTCCGGTTGACGATCGACGTCCTCTTCGTAGACGCTGGAATCAGGAACTTGGCGATGGGGAGCCCTTGAGAGGGGGGGGGTCGGCGGGGGTCTCCCCCGCCAACTACCCAAAAATAAGGTTTTTCAAGGGTAAACATCATAGGTCGGCTCAAAATAGCCCGTTTGGCTCCATAATTGGCACAGTTGTGCTCACGTTTATCAAAAACGTGCTCCAATTTTTGTACGACAATATCTACAGAGATAAAAACTGGAACTTTTCTTCTGTAAACTCTTGATCAACTAGCATGACGTTGGTACGACTAAAAACGTTTAATACAATGAATTTTCAAGAATAAAAATGTTAAGTAAAACAATTCCAGATTTTCGTCTTACAAATGGAGCACATTGCTGATATCTTTGAGCATAACTGTGCAAAATTTGGACCCAAATGAACCATTTTGAGCTGAGATATGTCGGTTTAACCAGCAGTATACAACATTTCAGAAATGTTTGAAACTAGATATTTTTTATATAGATGCAAAAGTAGTAATTCTAGACCTAGTTGTCTGAATAGAAGCTTTCATCATCTAGCTGTATCAATACCATAGAAGTACTGTAGATACAGTAGTCCATGCCTAACTATCTACAGGGTTCTACGGGTTCTCATCGTCTAGCTTTCTTCAAATTCCTAGTTTTTGGGGGGTAGTTGGCGGGGGAGACCCCCGCCGACCCCCCCATCTGGGCCCTGCGGGCCACCCAACTTACACATATTCCTCTTTGACACTCGGCGCCTGCACCCTCGGAAGTCTGAACCAGCTGAAAAACGGCGAAACCCGTTCCTCCTGTTGTACAATAGGCGTCCGCTCCACAGTAATATGATACACTTCTTGGAAGCACAACACACAATAGCACAAGAACCACGCCATGAAACACCCAATGATCCACGCCACCCAAATATCACGCCAATGATTCTTGTAGCCGTTGATGCGGGAGAACGAGTCGACGATGCAAAGGCCCATGAATCCGAAAATGAGCAGCGGGCGGAGCAATGGAGCACCCCGTAAGTTGATCATGTAGTAGATGTAGAGCTGGAAAGATTCTGTTGTAGATAGGGTGGGTTGGAGCCCGCAGGGCTCCCTAGAAGAAGGGAGGGGGGGTCGGCGGGGGTCTCCCCCGCCATCTACCCATAATCAAAAGGGGATGTTAGCGGGAAAATCCCTAGGAGAGGGGGGCCGGCGGGGGTCTCCCCCGCCAACGAGCCCAAAACTTCAAGATAATGGGGTAATTGGCGGGGGAGACCCCCTTCGGTCCCTTACTCACCGACGCAAAGCAACAGGCATACGACGACACAACCGCATGGAGTGACGGGAAGGTGAGCCACGCGTAGCGCAACTCATCGGCTCCACGATAATTGCACGCCAAATGTGGTGAGGGTGATGGTGAGTGTTCCAGTGGGGCGGTACATGCTCTGGAGAAAAATTTTTTGACCTCTGCGGCACAGAAAAGTGGGCGGGGCCTACGTGATTGAGACATTGCACAGGGAGAGGAAGTAGGGACGTTGATAACCGGTCATCAGTTTGATGGTGTCGACGAAGATTTGCACAATGAGCAAACCGGCCAGGTAGATTACTGTAATGAGGTAGTGTAGGGGTACGCTTTGTGGGCTCCCGGACCTCCCGGGACTACCCAATACTTACCCACAAATCGGAAAAGACGTCGGGTGAACAAATGAACGGGACATTCGCCGCAATTGGCATAGATGATCTTGCGCGGTTTGGTGCTGAACAGCCAAAACATGATTTCGCCAATGAGTATCACCAATGGTGGAATGGTGAAGGCTAGGGTGTATAACAGAGGATAGGAGACGTAGACGTTGAAATCTTCGGGCACGAAATTCGGCTTGTAGAGATGCACATCACGGCAGTAGAAGACGCGATGATGGTACGGGAAGACGCTAGTGAATCTGGAGAAATATGGGGTGAAGATGGGGATATTGTGATTCATGGTTTATACCATTAGAAAGCTCGTAAAATTCTCTACAAAATGATGTATGAAATAATATTTTTTGGTGTCAGATTTGGTGTCAACATAGGGTTATAAACTTTCACCTACTAGAAGTAAAGTATTTCAGAATTTTCACACCGAAAGCATAATTTTCATAGATAAGTTATTATACCATTCGAAAGTTCGTGAAATTCTCTACAACATGATTTAAAGTATGAATTTTTTCGGTTCCATAATAGATGTCTAAATTGGGCTATAAAGCAGAACCTTCTGCAGATGTGGTTTTTTTTTCTCTATTTTCACCCCGAAGCACTTGTTTTTTGAGAATTATTTTTACACCATTAGAAAGCCCATGAAATTTTCTACAAAATAGTATATAACATGATGATTCTTGGTTTCAGAATATATGAGAAAATCGATAAATAACCCCACAACTTAGGTGTATTTTTGTTTTTCTCTATTTTCACCATGGCGTTTTCAGTTTCCAGAAAGATATTTACACCATTAGAAAGCTCGTAAAATTCCCTACCTCCCTGATATTTTAAAAATTTTTAAAACCAGCAAAAACCCAAGTTTTTCAGGGAAAAACAAAAAAAACTAAAAAGTGGGCGGAGCCTCCTCTCACACAAAAGATAGCGAGCGGCCGGGCAGGCGAGGTGTCAGTCCATAGCTAGAATGACCACTAGGGAGAAGTGAGGAAAAGGTAAGCCGATGAATTTTAAAAATACCAAATGTTTGTGTGAATGTCAGTGAACTCATCATACCTTTTACTGAGGCTAATTTTTTTTCGTTGAAAAAAGTATTGTGGATTACTGTAGTTGTTATTGCTTATTGTTTGCAATTGACTTATAATTCTGGTCAAGTACCCCCCTTTACCTCAAATAATACCAAAGTGCTGCTAAACATGCGATACCGACGACGTGAAGTACGGCGGAAGGAAAAATGAAATAGTTGATATAAGATCGAGGCCGAGGCGGCACTACTGTAGTCACACCACCGTATTGACTCGCTGAGAACACCTGAAAATCATGAATTAGATGAGGAGGGGTACTGTAGATGTGGGTGGCTTACTGTACCTCGGAGTGTGCCCGCGAAGGTGGCACTGACATGTCCTTTCGTTCTGGAATTTTGGCGGCCTGGACGTGGTTTTCTCGCTGGAAAATTTTGGGAAATTTGAGGAGGTAGGGAAAATTCAGTGCGATTTTGAGCTGAAAATGGAAAGTAGGGAAAATTCAGTGTTATTTTCACCACGTGTAGAAAATAACACGAATTTTCTCCTACTTTCAAGTCAGGGTAGGAAAAATATGGTGCGATTTTCAACAAAATACGGAAGAGTAGGGAAAATTTGGTGTAATTTTGAACAAAATTTCAAGAAATAGGAAAAATAGGTTACAATTTCTGACAATAATTGGAATGGTAGGAAAAATTCAGTGCTATTTACTGTGTTTTTTTCCTGCCGGAAAAAAATCCGGTTTTGAAGGGTAGGAATTGGACAGTGCGATTTTAGACAAAAAATTGGAAGGGTAGGAAATGGTCAGTGTTATATTCTACAAAAACATGGAAGAGTAGGAAAAATTCGGTGCGTTTCACTACCAGGAGAGTCTCGCAGTAGTAAATCACACGGCTTTCCGCCTACTTCAAGAAAAAGGAGAAAAAAAAATGACTAATATCTCCTACTCGGAATTAGTGAGCACAAAAGTGACTAATTCAGGAAAACGAAAAAAATACACAAAGAAAATGTCGAACTTCAAAAAAACTAGTTTTCTTACTCATAATGAACGTCAGGGAAATTTCAGTGCAATTTTCTACAAAACAATATCTTGTAGAAAATGATAACATATAATTCCTATCTGTCCGTAAGGGTAGGAAGAATTAAGTGCAATTTTCTACCAGGAATAATTTGTAGAAAATGATAACATATAATTCCTACCTGTTTTCAGGATAGGAAGAATTAAGTGCAATTTTCTACCAAATAAAAATGATTTGTAGAAAATGATAAAATACAATCCCTACCTGTCCGTAAGGGTAGGCAGAATTAAGTGTTATTTTCTACCAAATAAAAATGATTTGTAGAAAATTGCAACATATAATCCCTACCTGTACGTAAGGGTAGGAAGAATAAAGTGCGATTTTCTACCAAAAAAACTGTGTAGAAAATCAAAATATATGACCCCTACCTGTTCGTAGGGTAGGCAGAATTCGGTGTAATTTTCTACCAAAAAAACTGTGTAGAAAAATGCAACATATAATCCCTATCTGTCCATAAAGTTAGGAAGAAATCAGTGTTATTTTCTACCAAAAAAAGATCTGTAGAAAATGAAAACATATAATTCCTACTTGTCCGTAAGGGTAGGAAAAGATCGGTGTTATTTTCTACCAAAAAAAAGATCTGTAGAAAATGATAACATATAATTCCTATCTGTCCGTAAGGGTAGGAAAAGATCGGTGTTATTTTCTACCAAAAAAAAGATCTGTAGAAAATGATAACATATAATTCCTACTTGTCCGTAAGGGTAGGAAAAGATCGGTGTTATTTTCTACCAAAAAAAAGATCTGTAGAAAATGATAACATATAATTCCTACTTGTCCGTAAGGGTAGGAAAAGATCGGTGTTATTTTCTACCAAAAAAAAGATCTGTAGAAAATGATAACATATAATTCCTATCTGTCCGTAAGGGTAGGGAAAATTAAGTGCAATTTTCAACCAAAAATAATTTGTAGAAAATGATAACATATGATTCCTACCTATCCGTCAGAATAGAAAAAATTCAGTGCAGTTTTCTACCAAAAAAATAACCTGTAGAAAATCACAACCACCAATCCCTATTCAAAAAGCTGGCTAAAATCAATGATTTCTTTTTGATGTGATGATGGTGGTACCAGCTCTACCTGTCGGTTTTCTGCGTCTCTTCATCTCGCCGCACTCTCTCGTCATGCGTTTTTGGGTGCGCAAAAGGGAGAAGCAAGCGCAAAGAAACGCTCGCAACAAAGTCAATATTGACACTGACTAATCAGAGACAAAATATACGAGTCAGAAAAGACCAAAAAGAGAGAGGGGATTTGTTAAAATAATAGAGAGATCAAAAAATGGCACATGCGTGGGATTTTCCGTTCCTTCTCTGGGTCTCTTACTTTTTTATTTAGTAGAAAATTGCACTGAATTCTTCCTACCCTTACGGACAGGTAGGGATTATATGTTATCATTTTCTACAAATTATTCCTGGTTGAAAATTGCACTTAATTCTTCCTACCCTTACGAACAGGTAGGAAATATAGGTTAACATTTTCTACAAATTATTCCTGGTAGAAAATTGCACTTAATTTTCCCTACCCTTACGGACAGGTAGGAATTATATCTTATCATTTTCTACAAATTATTTTTGGTGGAAAATAGCACTGAATTCTTCCTACCCTTACGGACAGATAGGGGTTATAGGTTATCATTTTCTACAATTTTTATTTAGTAGAAAATTGCACTTAATTTTCCCTACCCTTCTGAACAGGTAGGAATTATAGGTTATCATTTTCTACAAATTATTTCTGGTAGAAAATTACGCCTAATTCTTCCTATCCTGAAAACAGGTAGAGATTCTATGTTGTCATTTTTTACAACTAGTCTTTGGTAGAAAATTGCACGGAATTTTTACTCCTTTTCTGAAGTAGTTCATCGTAAAATTAGAAAAGTAGTGAAATTTCAGTGTTTTTTACTACATAACAAAAATTGATGTAGGAGAAGCCACTTTTGGAAATCACAACGCATTCTTCCTACTTCAAAATTTTGAAAAGGAAACAAGGTAGGTAAAATTCGATGCATTTTTCAACGTTAAAAATAGCACTAATTTAATCCTACTGAAAATCAGAGTAGGAAAAGGACGGTGATATTTGATACATAACAAAAAGAAATGTAAAATAACACCAACTTTCTCCTATTTAGAACTAGGGTAGGCAAAATATGGTGTGATTTTCAACGGGAATTTGAAGGGGTAGGAAATGGTCAGTGCAATTTTAGACAGATATTTGAAAAAGTAGGTAGGGAAAATACTGTGTTAATTCCAACATAAATTTAATTTCGGAATTGTAGGCGAAATTCAGTGCCATTTCCTACCGAAGAGAAAAAAATCGAAAATAAGACTAACGTTTTCCTACCTTAGAAGTAGAAAATCGCAATGAACTTTTCCTACCCAAGGTTCCTTTGAAGCCTAATATTTCGGACTGAAATTAGAAATATGTTTTAAAAAAAAATTACAGTAACTACAGTAATCCTAAGAGTATCCACAGTAAAATGAGAGACACAGAGAAGCATAGAGATAAGAGAGTAAAAGAGACGCAGACAGTTAGAGAGGTTAGAGAGAACACAAAAGAAGAGGGCACAGACAACGAGAGAAAACATGAAACAAAAATTTGAAGAGATAATCTCTTTTCTTCCCCTTGTTATTGTTGTTTTGTTGCGGAACGGCCGAACAAAAACACAAAAACGTAAAAAGATGGGGAGCCAAAAAGGCTTGGCTTGGCTCGATATTTGCTCACAAGTGACCAACTCTCAGCTTTTGCTTGTGTTGCGCTAGGCTAGTTGTTAAGGGGGCGGAGCTCGGGCAGAGCTCCGCCGCGAGCGAGCGCAAGCGGAGCAACAAGAAGAAGAACTAGAAAAGATTTCTTGTTATTTACGTACACTTCAAGTAGGAGGGGGGCAGCCAACCAAGACCGGTCTACTAACATACACAAAATGAAACAATATAATATAATGACAAAACAATTGGGTGATTAGTGTTCGGGGAGGGGTGGGAGGCCCCGAGGGCCTCGTGGGAAGACCGGGGGGTCTCCCCCGCCAACTACCCAGAACTATGGGTGCCTGGTTTCCCCCTTGAGGTAATGGGGAAATTGGCGGGGGGAGGTCCCCGCAGACCCCCCTTTTACAGGGCCTTTAGTGTTCGGGGAGGGGTGGGAGGCCCGAAGGGCCTCGTGGGAAGACCCGGGGGGTCGGCGGGGGTCTCCCCCGCCAACAACTACCCAGAATTATGGGTGCCTGGTTTCCCCCTTGAGGTAATGGGGAAATTGGCGGGGGAGGTCCCCGCTGACCCCCATTTTACAGGGCCTGTAGCCTACTTTCGTGTTCGGGGAGGGGTGGGAGGCCCGAAGGACCTCGTGGGAAGAGCGGGGGTCTCCCCCGCCATCTACCCGAAATTGTGGGTACCCGTTTTCCCACTTGAAGTGTTGGGGAAGTCCTAGGGTCGAAATACAGAAATACCCAGATTTTTCTGACATGTTCAGACAAACTATTTTCGGGACCAAAATTCTGAAATTGGTTTTCAACATTTGAAAATAGGGTAGATTGGGACCAAATTTTGGGACCAAAAGTCAATTTTCTAAGTTTTGAAGTGAAAATGAACAAGTAGTATAGTTTGGAGCGAAACAAATTCAAGAAAAATTGCATAAAACTCACGAAATTAACAATTGAGCAGATCAAATCGGAGCAAGAGCATCTGATTTCGAATCTAGTCAAAATTTGTATTCTGAAATTTTTTCAGATGGAAAAAAAACGATTTTTAAGCTTCAAATTGAGCTCATGTAGGTCGTTAACAACTAGTAGCGAACCCAAAATTCCACCTATATTCTAGATTTTCAGAATTCTAGCCCCCGCCAAGTTGAACTTTCAGGCCTACCCGGGGTATTCAACAATTTTGGGTAGTTGGCGGGGGAGACCCCCGCCGACCCCCCCCCCCTTTGCTCGGGCTCCCATAAACTATAGAGTACATAATTTATATACAAAAAAACATCAAAAATTTCATCACATCTTAAAAATGGCTCCTTTTCAGTCCTTTCCCTGTCGGATACTCCACTTCCTCTTCTTGTTGCAGTTGTTCTGGCTGGGTACTGTAGTTCCTTTGCAGTCCTCTTCGACCCGTACCATTGTCATAAACTACCGTACTGGGACCATCTATGTAGTAGCTCGGGGTACTGTAGGTCTCCTGCGGTTGAACTCGCGGTAAGTGGCGGATTGACGGTTTTTGGAAGACATCGTCATCATTGTAGTGTTTTTGTTGTTGTTGTTGTTGTTGACTGGGAGGGGGTACTGTAGTTTGGGGTACTGTAGCTACCCGACGTCGGGATGAGAGACGGAGAAGGGATCCAGCTCGCCACTGGAAAAAAAATTAGATAGATGAGAGGGGGCCGGCGGGGGTCTCCCCCGTCAACTAGCTAAAAATCATTAAATTGGTGGGATGTTGGCGGGGGAGACCCCCGCCGATCCCCTTTTGGGAGGCCCTTCGGGCCCCAGGCCTTCCCGAAGAGCTCTAGGAGCCCGCAGGGCTCCCTAGAAGGGGGGCCGGCGGGGGTCTCCCCCGCCAACTAACCTCATCATTGGATTGGTGGGATGTTGGCGGGGGAGACCCCCGCCGNCCCTTTTGGGAGGCCCTTCGGGCCCCAGGCCTTCCCGAAGAGCTCTAGGAGCCCGCAGGGCTCCCTAGAAGGGGGGCCGGCGGGGGTCTCCCCCGCCAACTAACCTCATCATTGGATTGGTGGGATGTTGGCGGGGGAGACCCCCGCCGGCCCCCCCCCCTTTAAAGGGCCCTAGGTCCACAACAAGGGAAGGGGGAGGTCCCCCTCTTCAGGGCCCCCAGACTCACCGATGTGCTCTCCTTGTGCTCCTTATCCTCTGCAATCTCCCCCCTACTCGTCAACCATCGATAGCTCAAAATGAGCAAAACCGCCAACAAGAAGGTCATGAGCCCAGTGAGCCCAACAGAGGCCCAGAGCCCATGAATGGGCTCACCATATTGATTACATATCACATTTCCCCCATTGTTGTAGATATCCACAATTGGTCGACATTTAAACGCGGAATTTTGGAGGTTATCCTGGAAGAAGGGTACTGTAGAAACTACCGTATCTAGACTACAGTACTCACAATTAGATCATTAATTGAGTCATTGATGACACCTTGACCTTGATAGAATTGTTGATCATTGACGGAAACTGTGATATTTGTGATGTTTTGAGAATTTTCGCTCAAATCATCGATTAGGTCCAGATAGGTTGTGCTCATTTGGATACTTTGATTCACATTTCCTAGATAACTGGCCACATCGGGACTATTAAAGGCGCATAGGGTTGACAGATCAAAGTGTTGAAGGGTACTGTAGGCCATCTGAAGTGTGCTCAATTGAGCTCGAAGTGGAGCAGTGTTTAGAGAGAACGTTGGAGGTGAATTCTGACGAATTTCGACATCGATAGTTGATTGGTAATAGGAAAGGTTGAGCTCCGAATTTATGGAATCCAGGGAGATGAAATTCTGACCGTTGAAAGCGGCGAAAACGGTTTCAGATGGGGATTGGCAGGAGCTCATGGCATCGCTGGAAAAAATATTGAAAAATGAACCGAAAATTTTGAATTTTCAAGTTTCTGAGGTCAAAAAAATCACTTTTTGGCACCAAAATATTTCGAATCAAAAAAAGGGTTCTGAATTTCCGTTTCTGGACCCTAAAATTTTGATTTCAAATTTTTGTGTCCAATTTGGGGACCTTGATTTTGACCAAGTTCCACAAATTGGACACAAAAATTTGAAATCAAAATTTTAGGGTCCAGAAACGGAAATTCAGAACCCTTTTTTTGATTCGAAATTTTGAAAATCAAATATTTTGGTGCCAAATTCAGATACTGAGATTTCAAAGTTTTAGGGTAAAAAAATAGAGTTATACGTTTTTATGTTAAAAATCCCGTTTTTGGACTCTTAATTTCCACGTGTCAAAAAAAGCGCCGAAAATTTTTATATGAATTTTAGACATTATGGTGTCTAATTTGGGCGACCTTCATTTTGACACCAAATTTAGATTCTTCAAAAATTAGTCTGCAATTTCAGAAAATGGACCTAAAATCTTAAATTTTCAAAATTCGAGGTCCAAAAAACGACTTTTTGGCACCAAAATATTTAATTTTCAAATTTTTGAATCCAAAAAAATAGGGTCCCGTTTTCGAACCAAAAAATTTTGATTTCGAATTTTAGACACTAGGGTGTCTAATTTAGGACCTTAATTTTGATGCCAAATTCAGATTTTTCAAAAATAGCTCTGCAATTTCAGAAAATGAACCGAAAATTCTACATTTTCAAATTTCGAGATCCCACTTTTCGACACCAAAATATTTGATTTTCAAAATTTGAAACCCAAAAAAAAGGGTTCTGAATTTCCGTTTCTGGTTCCTAAAATTTTGATTTCGACATTTAGACACTATGGTGTCTAATTTCAGGACCATGATTTTGACACCAAAGTTAGATTTTTCAGAAATTCAAAAAATGGACCTGAATATTACATTTTCAAATCTCGAGGTCCCACTTTTCGACACCTAAATACTTAATATTCAAAGCTGAAAACCCCGTTTTTGGACCCTAAAGGGACCTAGATTTTGACACCAAGTTCAGATTTTTCAAAATTAAGTATCAAAATTAGTAGCCCCATGTCTTCTACAGTACCCCTACCATACCCCGCATTGATCGTCGATTGTTGTCCATTAAAAGTGGGCGAGGTGAAATTGATCAAATGAAAAAGTGCATAATTAGTATCCTCAAAAATTGGCACACAAGCGGCCGACATGAGCCAACCCGCCACAAAAAGAGCACTCGAGCACAAAATGACTATCATAGCCAAGAGTACTGTAGTGTAGAACCCAATGAGCACCAAAATTGGAGCACAATTCGAGTCCGATTTGGAGAATATCCGATAGATTATGAAGATAATGGAGAGAGCAGAGAAGAAAAGAGCAATTCCAGCGGGGATATTGATTAGTAGACGGGCTCCGATTTGTGCTCCAGTGTATTCAGTGCTCTGAAAATTGGGATTTTCAGATTTGGAGCATGGGAAGGGGGGATCTTACTGTAACAATGTCCAATCTTGCGCGTTTCAAAGAGTTGATTGTGTTATTCATGTCTTGTTGGAAATCGTACACCATGTTCTGGAAATATGGGCTTTTTGGTGAGGGGGGCCGGCGGGGGTCTCCCCCGCCAATTTTCTCCAATTCTTGAAGTTTTTGGGTAGTTGGCGGGGGAGAGCCCCGCCAACTAGCCAAGATTTTAATGAGTTCCAGGAAGGTCCGGGTATCTGGGTAGTTGGCGGGGGAGACCCCCGCCAGCCCCCCTCCTTAGGCCCGTAGGGCCTTCCCTGAGAAGGGGGGCCGGCGGGGGTCTCCCCCGCCAACTCTCCATAATTCAAACGGGATGATCCGGGTAGATGGGAGACCCCCGCTCCCCGCCCACTCACATTCATCGAATTCAAGCTGTCCGTAATCTGTCCCTGTGTATTCTGCATCTGCCGATTCGCCTCATTCGCCTGGATTTGAATCTTTTGTTGAACATCGACAAAATTCTGATTCAGCCCAACAATCTGAGGTTGAATCTCCGCCGAAATCTTCTTGAAAGCCTCCAGATTCTGTTGAATCGTATTCATTTGCGCGGTGTAATTGCGAAGCGTCGTTGCACACTCATCGCCTTGGTTGATTGCGGTAAAGTCTTGTTGAAGTTTTGTTCCGGATGTGATGGTATCGTCAAGAAGAGCGTTGTAAGCGACCTCGTCGAACTGCAAAATTATCGATTTTTGAGGTCAGAACCTGAGAACTCACATTGTACAACGCTGTAAATCCACTCTGATCCTTTGTTCCATCCACAATCACCTGTGAATAATTAGTCATTAGACCTTCCAATTGACTAAACATTTGCCCAGTTGTGCTACTGACTGCACAACTTATTTGACCCGTACCATTTGAGAGCACCCGATTGAGGTCTGAAACGGAATTTTGGGGGGATGTGGGTGTGAAATTCGGATTCAGCGTGAAATTTTGGTCTAGGAGGGGGTTCTTCGGGCCCGTAGGGAATTCAGGCGAGGGTCTCCCCCGCCAACTACCCAAATTTTTAATGAGCTCCGGGATGGTTCGGGTATTTGGGTAGTTGGCGGGGGAGGCTTTTCGGGCCCCAGGTCTTCCCGAAGAGGCCCTGGGAGCCCGCAGGGCTCCGTGGAAGGGGGAGGGGGAGTCGGCGGGGGTCTCCCCCGCCAACAACATCCCTAAAATTTGAGGGTAGTTGGCGGGGGAGACCCCCGCCGGCCCCCCTTACGGGAGGCTTTTCGGGCCCCAGGTTTTCCCGAAGAGGCCCTGGGAGCCCGCAGGGCTCCGTAGAAGGGGGAGGGGGGTCGGCGGGGGTCTCCCCCGCCAACAACATCCCTAAAATTTGAGGGTAGTTGGCGGGGGAGACCCCCGCCGGCCCCCTTTCGGGAGGCTTTTTGGGCCCCAGGTCTCCCCGAAGAGGCCCTGGGAGCCCGCAGGGCTCCGTAGAAGGGGGAGGGGGGGTCGGCGGGGGTCTCCCCCGCCAACTATCCCTAAAATTTGAGGGTAGTTGGCGGGGGAGACCCCCGCCGGCCCCCCTTTCGGGAGGCTTTTCGGGCCCCAGGTCTTCCCGAAGAGGCCCTGGGAGCCCGCAGGGGTCTCCCCCGCCAACTATCCCTAAAATTTGAGGGTAGTTGGCGGGGGAGACCCCCGCCGGCCCCCCTTTCGGGAGGCTTTTCGGGCCCCAGGTCTTCCCGAAGAGGCCCTGGGAGCCCGCAGGGGTCTCCCCCGCCAACTATCCCTAAAATTTGAGGGTAGTTGGCGGGGGAGACCCCCGCCGCCCCCCCCTTTTCAGGGCCCTTCGGGCCCTCTCACATGCCGTACCTCCAGAAATCTGGCCCGTATACTGGTCTCCTTGATTGATCGAATCGGTCAGGTTCGTCTGAGCCACATTGAAGAGCACAACTCCGGTCAAAATCAGAGAAAATGTGGAGAACAGGAAAAAGACCAGAATCCATCCGCATGTCGACGTCCGCCGCTTGCCTTGTGGTCGACATGTGTAGCAACATTGCCAGATGGCTGTGGCCAGAAAGAGCACAATGGCGGCGAGCACGAAGACGAAGCCGATGCTCCAGAAGATGATGTCGCCGATTTGGTTGAGAATCATGTCTTTGGCCACTTGAGAGGTGGACACTGTTGGCCCGTTGTCGAAGAGAAGGTTGTTGAGATCCTGTAATGATCTTGCCTCTAAATTCAGAACAAGACTGGTTCCAAACCTCTATTATCATGAAAAAAGGTTAAAATTTGCAAAATTTCGTATTTTCTACTAGGTTCTGACAACTTTCGATAGAATATTAGGATTTTTCAGAAAATTTCGAGATTTTGGACACCCATATTGATATGGTTTGGATGGATTTTTGATTCAGGGGTACTGTAGGGGTCTCACAACGAAATACCAAGAATTTATCCAAAACATATGAACATGGGTGTCTAAAATCTCGAAATTTTACGGGAAACCTGAATATCATAATGAATTCTAGCAAAAATCTCAAAATTTCAATGAACTGTGTCTATTCGATGATTAAGGAATCCTGAAATGTGAATTTTCGAATTTTTTAGAAAATTTCGAGATTTTAGACATCCATATTGATAAGGTTTCGAAGGATTTCTGATTCAAGGGTACTGTAGGGGTCTCACCACGAAATACCAAGAATTTATCCAAAACATATGAACATGGGTGTCTAAAATCTCGAAATTTTACGGGAAACCTGAATATCATAATGAATTCTAGCAAAAATCTCAAAATTTCAATGAACTGTGTCTATTCGATGATTAAGGATTCCTGAAATGTGAATTTTCGAATTTTTTAGAAAATTTCGAGACTTTAGACATCCATATTGATAAGGTTTCGAAGGATTTCTGATTCAAGGGTACTGTAGGGGTCTCACCACGAAATACCAAGAATTCGTCTAAAATATATGAATATGGGTGTCTAAAATCTCGAAATTTCACGAAAAATCTGAAAATCATAATGAAATCTAGCAAAAAGTTCAAAATTTCGATAAAAGTCATGCATATCTTATTTACCCAGACATGTAAATATGTAAATAAAAGCACATTTTCTCCCCACAAAAAATGTCATAAAATGAATTTTCAACTTTTTGTTCTGTTTGTCTTCCTTGTTTCCGCTTGTGGTATGTATTTTTTCTGATTTTCAGAACATTAAAAAAATTTTCAGATTGTCAATATGGTTTTTGGAACCACCTTCTTCTCTTCGGGTGCCCGCAGGGAGAAGAAGGGGGGGGGGGGTCGGCGGGGGTCTCCCCCGCCAACTACCCATTCTAGTTCCCGAATCCCCCCGCCAACTACCCATTCTAGTTCCCGAATCCCCCCGCCAACTACCCATTCTAGTTCTCGAATGCCCAGAATTATTGGATAGTTGGCGGGAGGGAGACCCCTGCCGGTCCCCCTCTTGTTTGGGAGCCCTTCAGGCCCTTTGTTCCCAGTGTGGGTGCCCGCAGGGCTCCCAAACAAAAGGGGGGGGGGGTCGGCGGGGGTCTCCCCCGCCAACTACCCATTCTAGTTCCCGAATCCCCAGAATTATTGGATAGTTGGCGGGAGGAAGCCCCCTGCCGGGCCCCCTCTTGTTTGGGAGCCCTTCAGGCCCTTTGTTCCCAGTGTGGGTGCCCGCAGGGCTCCCAAACAAGAGGTCTCCCCCGACAACTACCCATTCTAGTTCCCGAATCCCCAGAATTATTGGGTAGTTGGCGGGAGGGAGACCCCCGCCGGCCCCCCCCCCCCCCCCCTNGAGCCCTTCAGGTCCTTTGTTCCCAGTGTGGGTACCCGCAGGGCTCCCAAACAAGAGGGGGGGGGTCGGCGGGGGTCTCCCCCGCCAACTACCCGTTCTAGTTATCGAATCCCAGGAATTATTGGGTAGTTGGCGCAGGGTTCCCAAAAAAGGGGGCTCCCTAACTCACATTATATGTTTTGGAATTTGGTGTGCTCTGCAGTCCATCCGAAATCCCCTTGGCGATATCATAAAACGCCTGAATACCGCCAAAATTGGCGATCATTGGTGTGATTGTTTGGGTGTCGGCGGAGCATGTTGACATTTTCTGTGTGCTCCAAACAATGACAATGATAATAGGGGGGCTAATAATGGAGTATTAGTACAGGTTGTTTAGTCATCAAAATGACATGTACATATTTTCGTTTTGCTTTTTAAAATTTTAAGGGGCGAGAAGGCGGAAAAGTAGTGATAAGGGACGGTTGGAACGCACAGTTTTGATAGCTAGATAAGGGGGACGGGGCGTTTGTTTGAATAGGTGAAATTTTATTGTATTATAGAGGAAGAGAATTCCAAAATTTCACATTTTTTAAATATAGTAACCCGGGAAAATGAATTTAAAAAATAAAATAAAAAACTGCAGAGAGGCGGGCTCGAACCCTTGACCTTGCGGGTCGAAAAAAAACTGTTTTTAACTCTTGTAAAGTCAGGGGATCGATCTCACTATTTAGTTTGAATTTTTTGAAACTTTTTCTACAGTAATCCCGTGGTCAATCTGTATTACTGTATGTTCCTTTTAATGGTATTTTAGGTACAGTACCCTAGGGTTACTGTAGATGCTTCCTATAAATTGTTCTCGAAAAAAAACTGCAGGGATGAGAACTTCTTACAGTACCTTTCATTCCTTCTACAGTACCTTCTGGTTCATCTACAGTAACCCTACATTACTGATGATGTGCCCGAGCGTTAGCGAGTGTATCTCCCATCTACAGTACCCCTGGATCATGTACAGTACTTCAAGGTTTATCTACAGTATCCCTGGATTATTGTAGGTATCTCGAGGGATAGCGAGTGTATCTCCCATCTACAGTATCCCTGGATCATGTACAGTACTTCAAGGTTTATCTACAGTATCCCTGGATTACTGTAGGTATCTCAAGGGATAGCGAGTCTACCTCCTACCTACAGTACCACCAGGTTACTGTAGATATGCCGAGCGATAGCGAATCTCCCACCTACAGTACTCCTGGATTAGTGTAGGTTTTTTTTCGGTTTTTTGGTTTTTTTTAAACTTTTTCTACAGTAATCCTATGGTCAATCTGTATTACTGTATGTTCCTTTTAATGGCGTTTTAGGTACAGTACCCTAGGGTTACTGTAGATGCTTCCTATAAACTGTTCTCGAAAAAAAACTGCAGGGATGAGAACTTCTTACAGTACCTTTCATTCCTTCTACAGTACCCCTGGATCATGTACAGTACTTCAAGGTTTATCTACAGTATCCCTGGATTATTGTAGGTATCTCGAGGGATAGCGAGTGTATCTCCCATCTACAGTATCCCTGGATCATGTACAGTACTTCAAGGTTTATCTACAGTATCCCTGGATTACTGTAGGTATCTCGAGGGATAGCGAGTTTACCTCCTACCTACAGTACCACCAGGTTACTGTAGATATGCCGAGCGATAGCGAATCTTCCACCTACAGTACACCTGGATTAGTGTAGGTTTATCGAGCGATAGCGAGTGTATCTTAAATCTACAGTACCCCTGGATTACTGTAAAAGCGATAGTATCTCTTCTCTGTACAGTAGCCCAGAGAACCTCTTACCTACAGTACCCAGAAGCCACAGTAACTCAAAATTCAGAAAAATTGTTTATTAAATCCCCTTTAATATATACATTATTATTATTAGTGCTCCAATCTTTGGAAGATCTACTTTGTCGGCAAAACAACATCAATCATATTCATGAAGAATTCCGCCGTGGCCGGAAGATGTCCGGATTCCTCGAATCTTCCCAAGAATCCTCGAATCTTCGACTGCATTCCACTAACAAACTCCAAAAAGGTGTGCGATAAGGTGTTGGTCTTGACCACATTGTGACAAGAGGCATAGATCTGGTCCACAATCATATCCCCTGTATCAGTCATTGGAGCATAGACCCCAGTTGAGTAGAGGGTTCGACGACCTGTGACGTGGACAGGTCGCAAGGTTTGTTGGGTGGTTTGTTGTTGCACCATTAGACATTCACCAATCTTGATGTCTTCAGCGTAGACTAGTTCCAAGTTGGAGTTCCCAATGCAGTCAGATCTATAGATAAAATGTTGGGGGGTTAACTCGATGCTCTTTCCATCAGAAGTGTCGAGATGAATGAACGCTGCTCGAGTCTCTGGAAGTCTGTGAAGCCAGCTGGCCACCCTGGTGTACACCATCTTGCCCGATTCCATGGTGAGCACTTGATCATCGATTTTCAACTCGCTCATCAACTTTGTCCCACTTGGTGTTTGAACCTGAGCATGTGCGGTGAAGCAGGCTGGAACCCCGGATGCTACTGGATAATAGTATCCGGCTGAGGTGACGGGGACCACTTGCTCGCCGACTTGAACGAATTGCTCGGTTTCGCCAGCGGGCACATCGGATGGGGGAGGTTGCACGTATCCGGAATCGTCGGCGGCTGGACCCGATTGGTAGGATGGGGCGAGACGTTGGTCGTTGGATTGCTGGAGATGTGTGGGTGAAGTGGGAGGTACGGGAAATTGCGGGTCACCCAAACGCCCCGTTTACCCGTTTACCCGGTTTAGGTGGGGAAAAAATGGTTCTAAAATTTCAAATTTTTGAATAAAAATTTCCACTTTTCGGCTCCAAAATATTTCATTTTCAAAATTATGATTCCATTTTCAGACTCAGAAAATTCACGTGTCAAAAAATGCGCCAAAATATTGACTTCGAATTTTTTGACACTATTATATCTAATTTGGGGATCTTGGTTTTGACTTCTGAAAATTTGAATTTTCAAAATTTGGTCTCAGAAAGTTCAAAAATGGACCTAAAATCTTAACTTTTCAAATATTGAATGCAAAAAATAAGCTTAGATTCTGAAAAATTTTGACCCTATGATGTCTAATTTGGGGACCTAGATTTGGATACCAAATTTAGAATTTTCAAAATTTGGTCTCGGAAGGTTCAAAAATGGACCTAAAACCTAAAAGTTGCTTAAACCTAAGCCTAAAATTCCACGTGTCAAAAAAGGCGCCAAAATAATGATTTCGAATTTTTCGACACTATGATGTCTAATTTGGGGACCTAGATTTTGATAACAAATTTAGAATTTTCAAAATTTGGTCTCGGAAGATTCAAAAATGTGCCTAAAACCTAAAAGTTGCTTAAACCTAAGCCTAAAATTCCACGTGTCAAAAAAGGCGCCAAAATAATGATTTCGAATTTTTCGACACTATGATGTCTAATTTGAGGACCTAGATTTTGATAACAAATTTAGAATTTTCAAAATTTGGTCTCGGAAGATTCAAAAATGGACCTAAAATCTTAACTTTTCAAACTTTTTAATCCAAAAAAGAGATGCTGAAAACCCCGTATTTGGACCCCAAAATACCACGTGTCAAAAAAGGCGCCAAAATTCTGATTTCGAATTTTTTGACACTAGGATGTCTAATTTGGAGATCTTGATTTTGACACCAAATTTAGAATTTCGAAAATTTGGTCCCAGAAAGTTCAAAAATGGATCTAAAATCTTTATTTTTCAAACTTTGAATCCAAAGAATAGATGCTGAATTTCCTGTTTTTGGACCCTAAAAATCCATTTCTCAAAAAAACCCCCAAAAATATTGACTTCGAATTTTTGACACTATGATGTCTAATTTGAGGACCTTCATTTTGCCACCAAATTTAGAACTTTAAAAATTTGGTCCCACAAAGTTCAAAAATGGGTCCAAATTTTGAAAACCCCGTTTCTTGGTTCTCCTAAATTTGGAACTTAATTTTGATATTCTGACACTATGTTCTAGAACTAGGGGATCTAAATCCATCAAACTGAACATCATGATTTTGACACCAAAATTCAGAATTTGGTCCCAGAAAGTTCATTTTTAGGATTTTTCTTCTCAAGCCAGAGCCCAGTTTAGACTTGAAATATTGAAAAATGGGTCTTCAATTTTGGGACCTAAAATTCAGTTCTCACCTCAATCTCTGCATTTTGCACCCCACTGGCCGAAGTGTCCCCAACCTTCTCCAAAATTCGTCCAATTTCTCTGCTCACATCAAAAGCAACATCATTTTCAGTCTCTTCTGGATTTGGCAAGCAATTCATTCTCGTCACCGTCAGCTCAAAGGCAACTTCGCCGTCTCGACTGGCAATTTTGCGAATATTCGAGATGGCGTCGAATCCGGTCTGACGTCCATCTCGCAAGACTTCCCCTCCCGAGTACACTTCGCCAGCTCGAACTACAGGTCGGCCCACTTCCGAGGAGTGTTTGAGACCCGAATAGTGACAACATTGAAGGGCGAGTTGATCGTCGGCGCCCACTGAGAACCCGCCAACCCATGTCATTGGATTGGTGCATGAGGTTGAGGTGAAACCGGATGGGCAACGGGCTTGTTGGGAGGGAGCGTCGGGGAAGCGGGTGCGGGGACGGGAGAGGTCGCCGTCGCGGAAGAACCCGTCGTCACCATCTGCGCCGGACTGGAAAAAGAGGATTTTTGGGAGTTTTCAAGACATGGAGTGCCATCTAGGCTTTCTCTAGTTGGGACATAAGCTCTGGCCAAAAACTAGGATTCTAGGCTTTGTCTATATTTCAGACCATTTTTTGGATTATCCAGGTATCTGGTCCATCTCAGGCTATCTTCGGCCATGATCCGAATATCTGAATCTCTAGATGATTAGCCCAGAAATTGTATTTTTAGCACAAAGGTTGGGGTTCTGGTGTTCTAGGCCATGAGCTATGATGTTGGGTTTCTAGGCCATGAGCTATGATTCTAGGATTCTAGGCCATGAGCTATGATTTTGGGTCTCTAGGCCATGAGCAATGATGTTGGGTTTCTAGGCCATCAACTCAGGATTTGGATTTCTAGGTCATAAACTAAGGATTTGGGTTTCTAGGTCATAAGTTATGACTTTTGGATTTCTAGGCCACGAGCTATAATTCGGGATTTCTAGGCCATTGGCTTAGGACTTGGATTTCTAGGTCATAAGCTTAAAATTTGGGATTTCTAGGTCATGAGCTATACGCTTGGGTTCTTAGGCCGGAAGTTACGATGTTGGGATTCTAGGTCATGAGCTATGATGTTGGATTTCTAGGCCATTAACCAATGATGTTGGATTTCTAGGCCATAAGCTATGATGTTGGGTTTCTAGGTCATGAGCTATGATGTTGGATTTCTAGGCCATAAGAGCCAATCTGAACTTTAAAATGGTGTCAGATGAGGAGAAATGAGCCCTAATGGGCTCCAGTTGGACCCTAAGCCTTGGCATTTTTTGGTTTTCTAGGCCATGAGGGCCAATATGAGCTTCAAAATGGTGTCAGTAGGGAAAAATGAGCCCGAATGGGCTCCAGTTGGGACCTAAGTCCTGCCCAGAGCCTATATGTTTTGGTTTTTTAGGTCATATAAGTTTGGCTTTTTAGACCATTATATGAAAGTCTGAGATCTCTACGTTTTCACTATTCACAACTACAGTAATCTCAATGCCAACGGCTCCAAAAATCGACGCAGAACCCACATACCTCAAAAACAGCGTCATGTTCGACCTCCATGCCGCCCATTCCACTTCCAAAACACGTCGGCGATGCACATCCCAAAACGGGCTTACCCGAAGGCAGCACTTCAAAACGGAACGGAATACCCGAGGAACCGCAACTAGCTGACGAATATACAATGGCAACAAGTTGCGAGGCAAACAATATCCATCCAATCTTCATCATTTTGGATATAAAAATGGAATGATTCGCTTTCCTAGCTAGCCTGCGCGGGGTGGGGATTAGCCAGGAGTGAAAACTCTTTCTTCTTGGATGTTGATAAACCAGAATTCTCGCGCGCGCAGGTGAACATCCTGACCTAGTTGAAACACATCACACACAAAGAAACAAAGGGATGAATTATTCTGATGATAACGGATATTTTCACTTTTTATCTGTGGTTTAATATATGATTTCTGGGGTTCTTGATATCGCTGAAAATCAAGAAACTCGTAAAAACGCGCGAAATGTCCTTGAAATGACGTTTTTTAAAAACACTTGCAAAGATTACACTCTCCGAGAGAAGTACACACAAGTGTAGAGCAATAGAGCGCACATACTGCACACAACTTTTTTTCGCCTAAAAATTTTTTTTTTCTTTTCGGCGCAACGAATAATGACGCAAAAACGCCCTAGGATTTTGGAATTTAGCAGAGATGATGGTTAGTTAACTAATTTATAAACTCCATATAATAAAAAAGTGCTACAGAAAAGAAAAGAAAGGTTTTTGATTTCTTGTCGTGTCCGAAAAGAAAAATTGCGATTCAGTTTTTCTACTTTGGTTGGGAGTATGATGGATTGGTGCAGCAATTAAATACGAATAACACGGTGGAGCATCACCTTATGGAAGCGTTGCTGAAGACACATTTGATTAAAGATTGGCAAAAATGCGATTTTTCGCGTTGCGGGAGGACGGATAAAGGAGTTTCGGCGTTTAGGCAAACTGCCGCGCTTATTGTGAGGTTTTACCTATTTCAAAAAAACATGAAATCATTAAAGATAATTTTTAAGATCGAATGATACAAAAGAAGAAGGAGTTTTTTGGGATGAGGCGACTTCTAGTGAAATTCGCGAGAATTACAAGGATAAAGAGGAGTTGAACTATGTAAAAATGCTCAATGGAGTTCTCCCAAAAGGGATTCGAGTTTTCGCCTGGGCACCTGTTAAAATGGAGTTCAACGCGCGATTTCAATGCAATCGTAGAAGTTATAAATATGCATATCCTAAAGCGGACTTGGATATTGAAAAAATGCGAGATGCTGGGCAGCGATTAGTCGGCGAACATGATTTCTCAAATTTCTGTCAAATTGACATGAATAAACTTCGTTTGGAGCAATCTTACACTAGAAAAATTTACGGAGTATCGATTGAGGAGGTCTCGAAACGAAAAGAGGGTGATAAATACGATATGATTGAGATAACTGTGGATGGAAGTGGTTTCCTATGGCATATGATTCGATTTATTGTGACGATTTTGAATGAAGTTGGAAGGGGGAATGAGCAACCGGAGATTGTTTCCGAGCTTTTGGACCTGTCGAAATATCCGTGTCGCCCACAATTTACTCTATCGTCAGATACTCCGTTATGCTTGTTTGATTGCCGATATGATAATAGTGATTTGAAGTGGAAAACTGATGAAGTTGTGATGAATTCGACGATTATGATGATTCAGAAACAATGGGCTATTTATCAGTCAAGGTGAGATTTTTATTTCCAAATAAAAACAAGATTTTCGAACTGTGTTAGTCGGAAATGTATTTATTTTCGGTCAAAAACGCGATTTTCAGTGTTTCTAGAGTTAATTCAAATCAAAAGTAAACTCCAGGAGTGATTTCAGGTCAAAAATAAACTTCAAAAACGATTTAAAAGTCAAAAATGAGCTCAGGAGCCAAAAGAAGATGAAACGAGCTTCAAGAGGGGTTTCACTTTAAAATTTTGTTTCGAAACGTATTCTGCCTCGGTTAAGCTGATTTGCAGTTAAAAATCGGCTCCAAAAGTGATTTCAGGTCAAAATCATATTTTGAAACGTATTTTATCTCGGTTCGGTCAAATAAAATAGAATAATAAACTTCAGAGCTTATTTACAGTTTAAAATCGACTCTATGAGTGGTTCCAGCTTAGAAATAAGCTTGGGAAAATATTTTAAATTCAAAAATAAGCTTTAATAGTTATCCTATCTTGAAAATTTAATATTTTTAGAAAACATAGGCTTCAGAGCTTGATTCCAGTCAAAAATTGGCTCCAGGAGTGATTTTAGTTCAAAAATAAGCTTCAGAAAATATTTGAAAAACAACGTATCTTGAATGAAGCAATTATTTCCAAGTCTGATTTCAATTCAATATTAGGTTTTGCAGCGTTTTTTTCGGTTAAGTCAATTTCGGTTTAAAAAAGAGCTGATCTCCAGTTGGGAATCGGCTTCAGGAGTGATTTCAGGTCGAAAATAAGCTTTAGAAAATATTTTAAAGTCAATAATGTGTTCAAGGAGAGAAGAAAAATATGGAATAAGCTCCAAGAGTGGTTTCAATTAAAAATGTAGTTTCGAAAAAATCAGCGAAATCAATTTTAGTTAAATACCTAGCTCCAGAGAATTCCAAGTTGAAAATGTAGTCCATGAGTGATTTCAGGTAAAAAATAACCTTCAGAAGATATTCCAAAGTCAAAAATTAGCTTCAGAAAATGTCATACGTGAAAAAATTAGCTCCAATCAAAAATTCACTCCAGGAGTGATTTTAGTTCAACAATAAGCTTCAGAAAAGTAATACGATGTCCAAAGCTGAAAAAAAAACCGAAAAATCAGCGAAAAAAAACGTTCAAATCTTCCGCCTGATTCTCTCTGTTCCACACACTCTCTCGAGAGTACTGTACGAGGTCTCGACGCGATTGAACGAAATAGTGTGTGAAACAGAGAGAGTGCTTTGAACGTTTTTTTTCGCTGATTTTTCGGTTTTTTTTTCAGCTTTGAACATCGCATAAGTTTAATGAAAACATTAGCTGCAAGAGTATTTTGAATTAAAAAAAAAGATTTCGAAACGTATTTTATCTCGGCTAAGTCAATGTTGGTTTAAAATTAAGCTAGAAAACTAATTCCAAGTTGAAAATGAGCTCCGGGAATGCTCTTAGGTCAAAAACAAGCCCCAGAATTTCATCCTAAGTGAAATAATGAGCTCCAAGAGTGATTTCAATTCAATATTAGGTTTTGAATCGTATTTTATCTCAATTTAAGTGGATAAATAAGTGATTTTAAGCCACAATCCAGTTTCAGAGAAGATTTTTCGAAATTTTGTCAATAAAAATCCATAAAACCCCCCTCTGAAACCACTAATTTTTCAGATCCCGAATGATGGAAAACATGATGGACCAACTCTCCGGTCTAACCTCCAGCCTATCCCCAAATAGAGGCCTCCACGAATTCGTCCAAGATCGGCCAATCCCCTACAACTATGTGAAATTTGCAAATAGGGCCAAATGTGTTAGCCTGAAAGCGAAACGCGAAAAAATGGCTGAAAATTTGAAGCCTTAATTTATTTATTATTTATTTACCGGTGACTTATTTATTATTATTTATATAGTTGTTTCTTGTTAAATTTGTTCTCAGTTTTAATGGTTTTTTCTTTTTAGTTTTGAAAAAAGAACGTAGAAAATACGCTTCAAAATATTTTAAATATTTCGGGGATTCAGGCTTCAATGGTTGAGAATTTTTAGAGAAAATATGAGCAGAAGAAAGTTACGGGTAGTCGAGTATGATCGGGATTTTATCAATTATGAAGGTGGGTTAAAAAAGTCAGATTTTTACTATCTTTCATGAGAAATTAACAATCTTGACCTAAACACATCCGAATTCCCTTGTTATATATAAAAAATAAATCAATTTTTGAAGAAGAATTCCTGAAAAGATATTTTTCTATAAAAAAGCTGAAAAATTACCAAGATTCCTTATCACATTTTCAAAATTTAAATATTTACCGCACATAACTTGAAATTTGAAAACATTTCTTGATGTTGTATGGAAAAATAGCAAAATTCTCTTCACATCAGCTTAAAATCATCATATTTACCTTGTTCGAACTGGGAAATTAACAAATTTTACCTAAAAACATCCAAAGTCCCTTGTTATCAATGAAAATTTCCATTTTGAAAAAAAAAAAAAATTTAACCAAGATTCCTTATCACATTTTCAAAATTTAAATATTTACCGCACATAACTTGAAATTTTCAAAATTCCCTTGATATTGTATGGAAAAATAACAAAATTCTCTTCACATCGGCTGAAAATCATCATATTTTCCTTTTTCGGACTGAGAAGTGACAAAATTCCTTTTCCTGACCTGAAAAATACCCGATTTTCCACTTCTCACCCGAAAATAGTACGATTTTCCCATCCTGACCTGGAAATTTGCTCAAATCGCCATTCTCGACCTGAAAGTTACTCAAATTAACCTTCTGAAACTCGGAATACAGCTAAAATTTTCCCCAAAAACGAAGAGACACCCAGTTTTCATTTTAAACGCTGAAATATACTTTGTGCTTCATAATTAACTAAACAATTACCCGATGTTCCTCTTCTGACCCAAAAATTATCCGATTTACCCATTCTGACTTCAAAATAACCAATCTGAAACTCAAAAATATTCTCAAATTTTCCTGCAGAAACGAAAAAATACCCAATGTCCTATTGAGCAGCTGAAATGAACTAGGTTTTCTCAAACTGACCTGAGAAAAAAAATTTCAAAAAGTCACGTTTTTCTCTTTCGGATCCAAAAAAATACCCGATCGTTCTCATCTGACCTGAAAATTACTGAAGTTTTCCTTACTGAACTTAAAACTACCCAGTTCTCCCTTTTTGACGTGAAAAAATCTGTTTTCCCTGAAAATTACCCGATTTTCACTTTCGGACCTGGAAATTGGCCGATTTTTCCTGCTTACCCTGAAAAATACTCACATTTTCATTCTGAAGCTCGAAAATATGATCAACTTTTCCTTTCAAAGCTGAAAAATCTCCTATGTTCACTTCCTCACATAAAAAAAATGAATGTATAAAAATTCCAGACGAAAACGAAATCCGCCGATTCATCGCCACCATCGAAGAAATCTATCACATTGGCCAACGGCCTGAAAACTGGCCCTCCGAATTTTTGGACCAAAAAACCGCAGAAGTGTCGAATTCCGAGCTCAACGCCTATTTCAGCGATGTTGGGGCTCCACCTAACGCTTCCCGACCAGCTCAAATCGATTATGTGCTAAACGCGGCGATTCAGAAGATTTATGAGAATAATGGTACTTCTGAAGGCTGAAATTCTCTGAATTTATCATTTTCCAGAAGCCGCGCAATCTTTGACATTCTCCGAGCTCCGCCGGAAAACTGAGGAGATTCTCGAGGCTCAAAAAGATTCACACAATCCACTGAATCGCATCGATTGTGAGTTCTGAATCCCCTATTTTCTCCCTCTCTCTCTCTCTGAAAATCCTATTTTTCAATTTCAGACAACGATCCGAAATTCGCTGAAAATGCTCGAACACTTTGCTCAATTTTGGGTATTTCGAGTGCTCATTCTGACCCGCGGGTACTTATGAAAGCCGCTTGTTTGTATATTTTTGAGAATTTGAATGATACAGTTTTGGAGGCGGAGAATCAACCTGAATTCAAGGAGCCTGTGAGTTTTCTCTGGATTTTCTCAAAATTGAACCAAAAAAAAATATCTTGTGCAAAATGTGATGCTTTTAAAGTTTTTTTTGAATCTGGACCATAAGAATGGCACAAAAATTAATCTAAATTTGAAATACTGTTTTAGTCATAATTGGACCCAAAAAAAGATTTAGGACCAAATTTGAGACCTTTTCAGTTATTTTCGCTCAAAATAAATCCGAATTTGACATCTGAGTGCTTCTAGGATAAACTTTCGACTATTAATAATTACTAATATCAAAACTGGACCTGTAAAAATCCCCTTTGTCAATTTTTGAGCCAGAAAGTCAAATTCCTGAAGTCGAAATTGATCAAAAATTGATTTCTAGTTCCAAATTATGAATATTAGACGTTCCTAAAATTGAAAAAAAAAACAGAAATTTCTGAAAATAAATGTGAAATATTATGTTTCTAGAGTCATAATTGGACCCAAAAAAAAAAGATTTTAGGACAATTTTGAGGTACTTTGGCTCTAAGTAAATCCAAAGTTGACCTTTTAGTACTTCTAGGATCAACTTTTGACTGTTAATAATTACTAATATCAAAATTGGACATGTAAAAATCCCCTGTGTCAAATTTTATCCCGGAAAATCATATTCCTGAAGTCGAAACTGGTCAAAAATTGATTTCTAGTTCCAAATTATGAATATTAGACGTTCCTAAAATTGAAAAAAAAAAAGAAATTTCTGAAAATAAATGTGAAATATTATGTTTCTAGAGTCATAATTGGACCCAAAAAAAAAAAAAATTTTTAGGACAATTTTGAGGTACTTTGGCTCTAAGTAAATCCAAAGTTGACCTTTTAGTACTTCTAGGATCAACTTTTGACTGTTAATAATTACTAATATCAAAATTGGACATGTAAAAATCCCCTGTGTCAAATTTTATCCCGGAAAAAAAAAATTTAAAATTCCTAAAATTAAAAAAAAAAAACAAACATTGACCCACTAAATTGTAAAAAATTTGGAAGTTTAAAGTTTTCTTTGATGTTTAGGTATTTTTGACAACCTATTTTGCACCAAATTTAGACTTATAGACATATTTTCCAGAAAACCGTGCCCATCAAAGAATTCCCACTTGGCATCGGCTCGCCCAAATCGGGAAATGTCAACTTTTCGGCCCGCCTTCTTCGCCTCATCAGTCTCCGCCAATTGCAAGAAGTTCAACATCGCATCAACCAAACTTTGGTGGAAATTCAAAATTTGACAATGAACATGTCGAAAAAACCAGATTTAGCACAAGTTCTATATGGAAAATAGAAAAAAAGAAATGAAAATTTGCTTTTCAACTGGATTTTTTGTTTTTTAATGGGTTATTTGCCCTTGAATGTATCTTAAAATCCATGTTTTCAGCGATAATTTAGGGATTTTCAGCAAAATGGCCACTGCTGAAACTCGTCAACGTCCTAATATTTTGATCACCGGATCACCGGGGACTGGAAAGTCTACTTTGGCTCAGCAGGTTGCTGAAAAATTGGGATTCGATTTTATTGAAATTGGTAAAGAAGTCAGGGAGAATCAGTTGTATGAGGAGTTTGATGAGCAGTATAATTGTCATGTTTTGGATGAGGATAAGTTGTTGGATCATATTCAGGTACTATTTGGCTCCAGAAGACCTCCAGAATGTAACTCTATTTTAGGACCGTATGGACAGCACATCGGGCGGGGCTGTTGTCGATTATCATGGTTGTGAGTTCTTCCCGGAGCGATGGTTTGATTTGGTATTTGTGCTCCGATGCTCGACGGCGAAATTGTATGATCGATTGGCGGCGAGAGGGTATTCGGATTTTAAGATTAAGGAGAATGTTGAATGCGAGATTTTTGGATCGTTGTTGGAGGAGGCGAAGGATTCCTATAAGTGGGTGGTTTTATTTTTGAAAAAAAATCTTTGAGATCTATGGAAGAAAAATTTGTTTGAAGCGCTAAACTTTTGAAAATACTCTAAAATCATTTTTTACAATGTTTTATAGTTCCAAGAGCTAGAAATTTATCAATTCAATCTTTTAGAGATTTTGATGTCAAAAAAACGGAAAATATTCCAAAAATGTCTGAAACTGTGCTTCAGAAAATTATGAGTTCGAGACTAGATCCAAAATGCTAAAAAATAAACAAAAATTCATATTTTAGGAAATTTCAGGACCTGAAACACTCCTAAATCATGTTTTAGAACGGCTTGGGGGTTCAAAACTTGCTTCAAAATGATCAGAAAATAACGAAACTTCATATCTTAAGAAATTTCATGTTTTACTCTCAAAACTGTATTCTGATATGTTCTGATGACGGTTAAATAAAGGGCTCGAAAAATTTAGAAAAAAACATTCAAAGTAAATTTTTGAAGTCAAAAACTATTTCTAGAACTCAGATTTTAAAGATTTCATGAATCATGCTAAAATATCTAAAAATCGTAATTATAACGAGAAATAAGCGTTCTAGAATAATCAAAAATTTCGAATTTTCAATTTCAAAACTGCCTGAAACAGTAATATTTTGTAGAAACTGAATGGTTTTCAAAAATAAAAACTCTATGAACTAAATTACTAGAGAATCATGCTTTTAGTCCGAAAACTGCATTTTATCAGGTCTGTAAATCTTAAAATGACAAATTCCACAGAAACCATCCGAAAACCTCTAGAATTTCATACTTTTAAGGCTCCCAAAGTCGATAATCATGCTAAATCATCTGAAAACCATAATTATAACGAAAACTGATTATTCTAAAAATAATAATTGAAAAAAACTTCTAATTTTCAACTTCAAAACTGTCTGAAACAGTAAAAATTTTGTAGATAGAAACCGTGTGAATGGTATTGTTGACTCATGATTAGTCTAAATCAGTTTATTCAGGTCCAAAGTTATCAGAAAGTTTCGAGAAATCATGTTTCTGAAGACCACAGTCAAATCGGTGAGCCATAAAATACTCAAAAACCATAATTTTGATTGAAAATATACCTTTCACAATTGATAAAATCTGTTAAACTTTACACATTTCAACGTTCCACACTGAAGTCAAGAAAGTTATGAATCTAAGAGGTGCATTAAAAATTGAAACTATATAGAAATTCAGTTTCGAAACTTCAAATGCATCTGAAACAGTGAAAATTTTGCAGGAATGAAATAGTCCACGAGCTCCAATCCGAAACACCCGATCAAATGGACGAAAATTTGGAGAAAATCTGTCAGCTCGCCGCCGCATTCAAAAAAGCCTGAAAATTGTTAGCATAACCCTGTTTTATTTTGTTGAAATATATGTTTCTTTTTTGTCAGAAATCTCATTTTTTTTCTACTTTTTAAAAGTTTCTAAAGCTTTGAAATATATCAAAATTCAATGATTTCCAGTCAAAAAACCAACAATTTCAGCATGAGTTTATGGTCGAAAATTCGCTACGGAGTTCGCTGGAATCCGGCCGAGAGGTTGGCTCTGGCAACTCGCGCACTAAATTTGTCGAAGGTGAAACATATCGAAATTTCCATGGATCCACTTCATCCCGATAATCTTTCGTTGAGGTAGGGCAGGGTTTTGTGGGCGGAGCCTATTTTGGCTGTTTTTTACGTTTAATTTGAAATAGAATTTGGAGAAGGCAGGGTTTTGTGGGCAGAACCTATATCGGCTATTTTCAACGTTTGGTTTGAAATAGAATTTGGATGAGGCAGGGTTTTGTGGGCGGAGCCAATATTGGCTATTTTCAACGTTTAATTTGAAATAGAACTTGGATGAGGCAGGGTTTTGTGGGCGGAGCCAATATTGGGTATTTTCAACGTTTAATTTGAAATAGAACTTGGATGAGGCAGGGTTTTGTGGGCGGAGCCTATCTTGGCTATTTTCAACGTTTTATTTGAAATAGAATTTGATGAGGCAGGGTTTTGTGGGCGGAGCCTATTTCTCTAAATTTTAAATTAAATAAAAATAGGCAGGGTTTCATGGGCGGAGCTTATTTTCGCCCCTTCAAACGTCCCATTGTCACAAGAATTCGGATAAGGCACGGTTTTGTGGGCGGAGCCTATTGCTTATACGTTCTTTGAAGAAAATAGGACACGGTTATATGGGCGGAGTCATGAATCCAAAGGCCTCTGTAAAAATAGGCCCACTTTTCTGCATTTCAATTTTTAAAAAAATGGAAAACAGGACACAGTTTTATAGGTGTGGCCGAATTTTTGCATAATTTCTTTTCGGACAAGCCCCGCCCACAAAACTGTGCCGCAACCACAAAATCCCCGTTTTTCAGAACATTTTGGCACTCGATAACATCGCCCAAAGTTCGTCTCACCAACCCAAACGCCCGCGTCAAAACCGAAATTCGAAACGATCGAAAAGCACCGTACTTCATCGCCACGTTGGGTAGGTATACTGTAGAATATCAGTGGATTACTGTAGAATTTCTAGATGATGGTCATAAACTTCACTTCACCACCGATAATATGACGGCGATGGATTTGATAATGAACTTTAATCGACTCACCGGACAACCGGAATTAGGACAAGCTGGAACTCGGCCAAGAACTAAGATTTAAAGGAGCATAGGAGGAGTACTGTAGGCTAGTTTTTTTTTCTTTAAATTCAAATTTTAAGCTCAATTGTTGATTTTTTGTTGTAAATAAATGATTTTTTTAAATTTGATATTTTCGGTGAAATTTGGTTATTGATAACCTGATTTATACCTCTTTTGACCTTGGACCCCCTTTTCTTGCACTGATAAGAGTGCTTATCAGTTTCTGATTGATTTTTTGGCATTTTCTTGAGTGAGGTTTGCAGATTCTTACCATGGCCACAATCGTCCCGACACTGTTCTCATTTGCTCGAGATCTCTATCAAGGCACTTTCGACATTGACGCTTTTGAGAAAGAGGTTGGACGCGACTTTGATTCGTCGGAAATTGCGCAAATTACGGCGAAATTTGAGCAAGAAGCAAAGACGTTGAGAAATGTGAGTAAAAACGTTGAATTTTGTTAGAGAATTTTTGAAATTTGGTTTTCAGAAAGAGCAAGTTCGCCGTCTGATCACTTATATCGATTTGACCACTTTGAATGGAGATGATACTGGAAGTAAAGCGGTCGCTGTTGCCAAGAGAGCTATTCAACCAATTCCGACTGTGAGTTTCGAGTAAATATGTCAGGAAAAATTCAGTTTTAAATCGAAAATGGCGAATTTTTGGCCAGAAAACCATAATTTTCGGCTAAAAATGAGCAAAAAGCCTTGTTTGAGAGCTGAAAATAAAGAAATTGGCTGAATTTTGACTGTGCCAATTGTAAGTTTTCAAAATAGACCAAAAATTATTAAAAATGGCAAATTTTTGACCGAAAAACCAGTTTTTTCAATTAAAATTAGACCTGGAACCCTATTTTTGGCTCAAAGTGAATTCGGTAGAAGATTCTTCGGAGCAAAATGAGCAAATGAGAGGATGCCTTATTCGAGAGCTCAAAATGAATCTATTGGCAAGTTTTTCAGCTGAAAATAAACCCGAAATCGGGGTATTTTTGATTTTGCCAACTTGGCAGGTTTAAAATAGACCAAAAACCATTGAAAAATATTAAAATGTTTATAAAAATGAGCCCGGAAAAATATTTTTAGACTGAAAACTGGATTTTCCTTAGTTTTGAGTTAAAATATCATGAAAACATCAGTTTTTAATTGAAAATGATGCATTTTTGACCAGGCAAATTGTTTTTTTTTCAGGTCAAATTAGGCCTAAAACCTTATTTTTCGGCTCAAATTGAGTTGGGTAAAAGATTTTCCCACTGAAAATGAGCTGAAAACTCTATTTTTCAAAATTTTAATGAGTCCATTGGCGATTTTTCTACCTCAAAATAAGCCCAAAATCAGGCGAATCTTGACTGTGTCACCTTAGAGTTTTTAAAATAAACCGAAAACCGTCGAAAAAATGGATTTTTGATTGAAATTTATCCCGGGATAATATTTTTCTACTGAAAACTGGCTCTGGGTAGAATTCTTCATAAAAATTGAAAAATGTTTACAAAAAATACGCTCAAAATCAGGTTTTTCAATTGTAAATAAGCCCGAAAACGGAATTTTGGCTGGAAATTTTTAGGATAAGACAGACATGTAATTTAGACTGAAATCTGATTCTAAACAGGGGTTCTTTGTTGAGAATTATCTCTGAACCATTAATTTTGGCTGAAAGTCGCTTTATTTAGTTAAAAGTATTTCAAAAATCCTAATTTTTCGGTGATGTCTAGAATATAACTTTGATTCTCAATTTATGGAAAAAAAATGAACCTGGAATGTAACTATCGGATAAATTTTAAGCCCTAAAAACTATTTTTATCCTTGTAAAAAATTCAGAATTAAATCTACCAATAGGAACAAAGTTCAACATGATAATGATTCTCTGACTGAATAAATTCTTTAAAAAACGTATTTTTTAAACTGAAAGTGTCTCATCAACAAATTGTTATCACCTGAAAGATAATTGTTGATTTATTCTACCTGAAACAGGGAAATTTCTGAATTCGAAAAATTTACAAAAATGAGCTTATATTGAAGCGAACCAGGAAATATCCAGAGAATAATTATTTGACCATTTTTCTAGCTCAAAAATCTCATTCTGCTCTTTTCAGGACCCATCAATCCACTGTGGATCGGTTTGCGTCTATCCTCAACGAATCAGCGATATTGTCAAATATCTCAAAGAGACCAACCAAAAGTCCCAAATCACCTCAGTCGCCGGAGGATTCCCATCAGGACAATATCATTTGAAGTCGAAAATTGTCGAGGTTGAACTCTGCGTCGCCGACGGAGCCACCGAAATCGACATTGTCATCTCAAGAGCCGCCGCGTTGGAGCAAGATTGGAAAACGGTGCACGACGAGGTTCGCGCACTCAAGAACGCTTGCGGCAATGCTCATTTGAAGACGATTTTGGCTACTGGAGAGCTCAAAACCTTGTCAAATGTTTATAAGGCTAGTTGGGCATCGATTTTGGGTTAGTTTCTAACATCGTTTTACCTGAAAATTGAGAAGTTTGTTGATTTTCAGCTGGATCGGATTTCATTAAAACGTCGACTGGAAAAGAAGCCACCAATGCTACTCTTGAAGTCGCCTACGTGATGTGTACCGCTATTAAAAGATGGTTCGAATTGACCGGAAAACGAGTTGGATTCAAACCGGCCGGTGGAATTAAAACTGTTGATGAGGCACTTTCCTACGTTGTTCTGATTAAGAATGTGAGTTTTCAGAATATTTTAATGGGTTTCAGATGAAAAATTTCATTTATGACACTTTCAAAATTAGAAAATATCGCTTGAGCTCATTTTGAAACAACACATCTTGGTAAAAATGAGTCTGGAAACTGATTTTTGGTTGAAAATGAGCCTAAGATCTGATTTTACGGTTAAAAACAAGCTCAAAACTATAGTTTTTGGTTGAAAAGGAACCCAGAATCCAAATTTTGGATGAAAATAAACCTAAAATCTGATTTTACCGTTAAAAACATACTCAAAACTATAGTTTTTGGTTGAAAATGAACCCAGAATCCAAATTTTGGATGAAAATAAACCTAAAATCTGATTTTACGGTTGAAAACAAGTTCAGAACTACAGTTTTTGGTTGAAAATGAACCCAGAATCCAAATTTTGGATGAAAATAAACCTAAAATCTGATTTTACGGTTAAAAACAAGCTCAAAACTATAGTTTTTGGTTGAAAAGGAACCCAGAATCCAAATTTTGGATGAAAATAAACCTAAAATCTGATTTTACGGTTGAAAACAAGCTCAAAACTAAAGTTTTTGGTTGAAAATGAGCCAAAAATCTGATTTTACGGTTAAAAACTTACTCAAAACTATAGTTTTTGGTTGAAAATGAACCCAGAATCCAAATTTTGGATGAAAATAAACCTAAAATCTGATTTTACGGTTGAAAACAAGCTCAGAACTACAGTTTTTGGTTGAAAAGGAACCCAGAATCCAAATTTTGGATGAAAATAAACCTAAAATCTGATTTTACGGTTGAAAACAAGCTCAGAACAACAGTTTTTGGTTGAAAATGAACCCAGAATCCAAATTTTGGATGAAAATAAACCTAAAATCTGATTTTACGGTTGAAAACAAGCTCAAAACTATAGTTTTTGGTTGAAAATGAACCAAGAATCCAAATTTTGGATGAAAATAAACCTAAAATCTGATTTTACGGTTAAAAAAAAGCTCAAAACTAAAGTTTTTGGTTGAAAATGAGCCCCGAATCCAATTTTTTGGATGAAAATGAGCCAAAAATCTGATTTTACGGTTAAAAACATACTCAAAACTATAGTTTTTGGTTGAAAAGGAACCCAGAATATAATTTTAAGATGAAAATAAGCCTAAAATCTGATTTTACCGTTAAAAACATACTCAAAACTATAGTTTTTGGTTGAAAAGGAACCCAGAATCCAATTTTTTGGATGAAAATGAGCCTAAAATCTGATTTTACGGTTAAAAACAAGCTTAAAACTATAGTTTTTGGTTGAAAAGGAACCCAGAATCCAAATTTTGGATGAAAATAAACCTAAAATCTGATTTCACGGTTAAAAAAAAGCTCAAAACTAAAGTTTTTGGTTGAAATAGAGTCTAGAATCCAAATTTTGGATGAAAATAAACCTAAAATCTGATTTTACGGTTGAAAACAAGCTTAGAACTACAGTTTTTGGTTGAAAATGAACCCAGAATCCAAATTTTGGATGAAAATAAACCTAAAATCTGATTTTACGGTTGAAAAAAAGCTCAAAACTAAAGTTTTTGGTTGAAAATGAGCCCCGAATCCAATTTTTTGGATGAAAATGAGCCAAAAATCTGATTTTACGGTTAAAAACATACTCAAAACTATAGTTTTTGGTTGAAAATGAACCCAGAATCCAAATTTTGGATGAAAATAAAATAAAAACCTGGCCTTTAATCTCTTTTTTTCGATTTCGGCATCATTATCGACCGAAAAAATAGTAACGAGCTCAATTTAAATTTGAAAATGACCAATATTTTCATCAAAATTGTGCCCCGAATCGTATTTTTGGGTCTGAAATGAGCAAAAAAGTAGATTTTTCAACAGTAAAATCTGAAATTCTGATAACGAGCTCATGGTAAGCCAGAAATTCTGACTTCAAACTTGTTTTCAGTCAGGCAGGTAATTTCAGACTCGTTTCCTGTTTGCTCCGAGCTCATTTTCAACAAAAATATCGCTGTTTTTCAGTCATGAAATTGCTCCTGGCACATTTTAAACCAAAAATTTGTAACTAGCCCATTTTTATCCTCAAAAAATGCTCCAAAACCCATTTCAGTCTTAAATGCCCCTAAAATGTAGCCTATCTTGCTCTTCCTTCAGGTTCTCGGCGAAGAATGGCTCAACCCCGAATTGTTCCGCATCGGAGCCAGCTCTCTCCTTGACGACGCTCTCAATGCTCTCTAAATCCTCTTTTCTTTCAGAATTGCCATTTTCAGATTTTCTAGATATTGCATGACACTTTTTGATTTTTTCTGGTTGTGATAATGAAGATTTTTAGTATTTTTCAGAAGTTTTTCGTCAAAGTCGTTTTCAAAGACGCACAAGGTGTATTTTTGGAGCACAATTTAAGGTTTAGCTGGGTTTTCAGGGCATGAAAATCACCATTTTGCACCCGGATTTGGGAATTGGTGGAGCTGAAAGGTTGATTGTGGATGCGGCGGTGGCTCTGAAGCAAAAAGGACATCAGGTTCGAATTGTCACCAATCACTATGATCCGAATCATGCGTTTACGGAGACGAAGGAGCTTGGTAGGTGTTTTTTGTGAAACATTCAACTGAAACTTGAAGAAAACTGAGAATTTTCATGCTAAATCAGCTGTAAGGCATCTATTTTCACTTAAAAATTGAAAAAGTGTGATTTTTAGATCCAAAATTGACAATATTCGTCGATTTTGACGCTAGAAATTGAGCTTTTTTAATAGAATTTGACTTAAAATTCGTATTTCTACGTTAAATTTTTAACAAAATTAGTTTTTAAGCTGACTTTGACTTTAAATATGTATAATTAGGTGAAATTCAATCACAAAATTCGTATTTTTACGTATAATTTTATGTAAAGTTTGTAATTTCATGTCAAATTAAAAAAAAATGTATTTTCACACCTAATTTGACATGAAAAATATTTATTTTCTTTCTAACAACTAATTCAAAATATAAATCTCCATTTACAATTTTCAATTTAACGTCAAATTTAATATTAAAAATCAGTAGTTCGAACTGAAATTTGACATTTAAAGTATATTTCTATGAAAAACTCATAATTTTACATAAAATTCGATGAAAAATGTTTATTTTCTATCCAAATATGACTTAAAATGTGTTATTTCACCACGAATTTGACATATTCTAGGTTATATTCTATGAAAAACCCTAAATTTGAGTAATAGAATATATATTTTCATGTAAAATTAATCGGAAATTGTTTTTAAAAAAAGTTTTCACTTTGAATTTACTTCTAAATTCGTAGTTTTACCTTGAGTTTGAAACAAAATTAATACCTTACAAACCTTATTTGATTTGAAATATGCATTTTAAAGTGAAATTTGATGAGAAGTTCGTATTTTTACAACAAATATAATGAAAAATGAGCATTTTCACCTCAAAATTGACATTTAAAGTATATTTCTAAGTGCGATTCAATGAAGAATTCGTAATTTTACATGAATTTCGATGAAAAATCTTTATTTTCCACCTAAATATGGCTTAAAATGTGAATCTCCATGTAAAATTTGTTATTTAACCACAAATTTGACATATTCTAGGTTGTATTCAATGAAAAAACCCTAATTTCCAGTGAAATTTGAGTAAATTAAATATGTATTTTCATGAAAAAAATATTCAAGTTATCTATTTCCAGAAATAACTCCCATCTTCTCCTGGATACCCCGTTCCCTCTTCGGCAAATTCTTCGCATTTTTCGCCTATCTCAAAATGATGCTCGCCGCCTTTTACATTGTCTTCGGGTCTCACAGCGATTCCGACTTCATACTCTCCGATACCGTATCCGCCAGTCAATTCGTTCTTCGCAAATTCGGCCGAAAAAATCTGAAACTCGCGTTTTATTGTCATTTTCCGGATATGCTTTTGACAAAGCGAGAAACTCGGCTCAAAAAGATATATAGGTATGTGAAAAAAAAGGGCATAGTTTTGTGGGCGGAGCCAATTCTCAGCTTTTTCCAGAAGTTTTATCGATGGATTTGAAGAGTATACAACTTCATTGGCTGATGTGATATTTGTGAATTCGGAATTTACAGCTGGAGTGGTACGCGAAACCTTCAAATCTCTGAAAAATCGCCAGCTTAATGTTCTATACCCGACTCTGAATACGGATTTCTTCGATTCGATTCCGAATCTTGAAAAATCTGAAGTTGGAATATCGGGAGATGTCATTTTTACCTCATTGAATCGGTTTGAGCGGAAGAAATGTGTTGGTTTGGCGTTGGAAGCGTTTGGTGAGTTTTTTTTTCAAAAACTCAAAAAACCGACTGAGGACTAGTTTTTGTTCGGAATTCTAGGTCACCTTCGGGCCAATCAACTCCGGGGACTAGTTTTTCCTAAAAACCTGAAATTCTAGGCCACCAGAAACCCTGTAAGCCACAATTTGAGCCCGCTGACTAGTTTTTCACGAATAACTGGAATTCTAGGTCACTCGAGGGTCACAAAGCTATAATTTGGCCTCGGGGACGAGTTTTGTTGTGAAAATTGAGATTCTAGGCCACCAGAAACCTTAATGGCCACATTTTGAACGCGAGGACTAGTTTTTGCAATGAACCCTGGAATTCTAGGCCACTCGAAGGCCGCCAGGCTATAATTTAAACAAGGAGACTAGTTGTCAAAAAAAGTCTAGTGTTAAGGGCCATCTGAAAGCCTGTAGGCCACAAGTTGACCTCGGGGACGAGTTTTTGTTGTGAAATTTAAACTCTAGGCCACCAGAAACCCTGTAGGCCACAATTTGAGCCCGAGGACTAGTTTTTCCTGAAAACCTGAAATTCTAGGCCACCAGAAACCCTGTAGGCCACAAGTTGACCTCGAGGACGAGTTTTTGTTGTGGAAATTGAGATTCTAGACCACCAGAAACCCTGCAGGCCGAAATTTGAGCCCGAGGACTAGTTTTTCCTAAAAAGCCTGAAATTCTAGGCCACCTGAAACTCTGGAGGCTTCATTTTGATTCTAGGGACTAGTTTTCGTGATTGAGCCTGAAATTCTAGGCTATCTGAAGACCAGGACAATACCATTCGTTCTCGAGGACTAATATTCATAAGAGAGGCAAAATATCTAGGCCGCCTGAAACACTGAAACCAAATCTATCACCGCGGACTAGTTTTTGTAAGAAAGCGTGAAATTTTAGGCCACGAGAAGACCTGAAGGCCAGCCCTAATACCTTCAAAAAATCCAATTTTCCAGCCGAGCTGAAAAATCAATGCTCCTCTTCTGAATTCGAGAAATGCCACTTGGTCATCGCTGGAGGATACGATCGCAAAAACCATGAAAATATCGAATATTTTGAAGAACTTTTAGCAATTTCCAACGATTTAGGACTAGAAAATGAGCAAAAAGTGACATTTTTAAGGAGTCCTAGTGAGTTTTTTCAAAGATTTTTGGCTTCTGAAACCATAGGATTCTGATTCCAGGTGATGATATCAAAGTGAATCTGATACGTCAAAGTACTGCCACGCTTTACACGCCGGATCGCGAACATTTTGGCATTGTGCCAGTGGAATCGATGTACTTGGGGACACCTGTGATAGCGGTGAACACTGGAGGACCTTGCGAATCGATAGCTAATGAAAAAACGGGATTTTTGATACCTCAAACGAAGGAGGAGTTTGCTGGAAAGATGCTGAAATTGCTCAGAGAGCCGGGTTTGCGCGAAGAGATGGCGAGAAATGTGAGTTTTCCTGGAAAATTTGATTTTTTTTCTCAAAAACAAATAAAAAATGATTTTCAGGCGCAAGAACGTGTTCGACGAATCTTCTCGTTTAGAGCATTTCAAGGAAAACTTGACGAAATTTTGGCGGAAAATATGAATATCTAACAAATATGCGGCTAATTGGGTGATTCTTATCGGTTCTTATAAATATAGCTTTACTTCTCACTTATTTTAACATATTTATACTGAAAATAATAAATATTTTGGCTGGAAATGTCTACAAAAATTGCGAGAAGGGTTGTTTCGGCGTTCAAGAAGGACAAGGAGGAGTATAATACGGTGAGTAAAAAGAATAAAAAATGTTTTGAACTGCGCGGGCTAGTGCGGTAGAGCGTGTTTGCATTGAAAATGAGGGAAGTGTGCTCTGTTGAGAAAAATATTTTCATTTGTTGTGTTTTTCGAAAAGTTTTTCCTATTGGAACGTTTTTGAAGAGTAACGAGGGCTGAAAATGTTAGTTTAAGGTCTAGATTTTTCAGAGAAAACGCTGAAATTAATAAGGTACTGACTACAAAAGCGCCGAAATTCCTAAAACCACTGGAAAAACGATTTTTCTGTTCGGAAAATTAGGTTTTTTTTAACTGGATATCTCCATTTTTCGACAAAGAATGGTTGAAATCAGGTTATTTACATTCAGTAAACATTAAATTTACCGAAAAATCTACTGAAAACGAAAAAATGTGTTTTTGTTGTTGTTCGAGTCTCCCTATGGGTTTTGAAGGCTAATGAGGTGTGAACGCTATTTTTTTCGAATTCCTGTTCAAACCCAAAGTTATTTATTCATTTTGTTGTTTTATTTGGCAGAATAAAACCATAGATCAAAAAATCTCGCGCTCGCTCTCCTTGTTTATTTTGCGACCTTGCTTTTTGATGAGAAATGTGGTATAAAAATGGACACCTATGTGCTGCGTATTCCTCTCTTTTCTCGTTTCGTTTTTTTTTTCTTTTCTGTTCATTGAATGAATTCTGTCATCATTTTTCTTGCTGTACTTTTTCAAAAATCATCAAAACAATCAAGAAATGATGACAATTTTTTTTTTTGATTTTCCTGGCATGATGCAAAAATGTTCGTGTTGAAATGGGAATTGATTTTGTTTTCATGACCTTCGGCAAAAAACAACACTTTTTTTTTTCAAAAAACCGCCCATTTCTCTGTCTCTCTAGCTGGTTGTATTTAGTCTTCGATAAGAAAAAGAGAAAAATGTTGTTTGTGTGCGAGTGAGTGAGTGAGGTCGCCCCATTTTTGTTGATTTTCGTTGAAAATTCTGCTTTTTGCTATTAAAACTCTGCAATTTTCAGATGTCGAAGGCTTTCGTTGGACGCCCAGCCCCACAATTCAAGACCCAAGCGGTTGTTGATGGTGAATTTGTTGATGTCTCGTTGTCGCAATACAAGGGAAAATATGTTGTCTTGTTCTTCTACCCACTTGACTTGTGAGTTTTTAATTTGGGAGAAGGGGAAATTTCTGAACTTCTGGATGTAAGTTCGCTGGAATTCATGATTTTTAGACTGAAAAACCTAGCATTTTGGTATTTTTAGGCTAAAAAAGAGTGGTTCTCCCGTTTTTCAGACTTAAACTGCTGAAAATCAGGATTTCTATACTTCTGATAGGAATTTCGTTGAAGTTCACGATTTTCTCACTGAAAAATCGAGATATCTCTCGTTTTTCACATTTTAACTGCTGAAAATCATGATTATTCACTTAAAAAAGTGAAAATCCGCTGAAATTCTTGATTTTTAGTATTCCGGCTTTAAAATCCTTGTTTTTCCCAAGAAAACGAGTCAAAAAACCCCAAACCTAATCCTAAAACTCACGATTTCAGTCAGTTCGTTTGAAAATTGCTGAAATTCTGTATGAAAAACTCAGTTTTAGTCTTTGAAAGCTGAAATTGTTCAGTTTTTAAGAAAAAGGTCGTATTCTCGAGTTTTAACAAGTTAAAAACCCAAAAAATTCGTCCAAAAACAATTTTTTGAGTTGCAAGGTCAATATTTTCAGTCATAAACGCTGAAATTCCACAGGCTATGTATCAAATTTCATCATATGAATTCTATTGTTCCGGTATTATAGTCCACAATGTATCCAGTTCATAAATCAATAAATGATGACAAAAATCATTATTTGTTGTCTTATCAATCATTTCTTTTTTGCTGATAAGGCAAAACTAAATACATTTGCCCTTTTGTTGTCAAATTCCAAGAAACCGTTTTGAGCACATTCGTCTGCCCAACCGAAATCATCGCCTTCTCGGATCGTGTCAAGGAGTTCGAATCCATCAACACTGTTGTCCTCGCCGCCTCAACTGATTCGGTCTTCTCCCACTTGGCCTGGATCAACCAACCACGTAAACATGGTGGACTTGGCGAGATGAACATTCCAGTCTTGGCTGACACCAATCACACCATCTCGCGCGACTATGGTGTACTTAAGGAGGACGAAGGAATCGCCTATCGTGGTGAGTTTTTAATAGGTTTTGAACAGAAAATCTTTGAGGGTTTCTAGCCTATTGAAGTGAAATTTCGCGATTATCTCAGAAAAATAGCATGAAATACAGTTTTTATCTGAAAAAAGTGATAAAAAACCATCAATTTTATCGGAAGTTATCGATTTTCCGAAAGGTTTGATATTTATTTATAAGAAAATCCCGATTTTTGAATGATTTTCAAGAGATTTACGCACAAAAAACCTAATTTTTCAAGACCTTGAAGCTTTGATTCATGATCTTCAGAAAAAAAACTGAATTTTTCTTTAGTTTTAACCAGGAAAAGTTGATGATTTTGCTGCTGAAATCAATGAAATTCATACTTTTTTAATTGACTGATTCAGAATTGTTGAGTTTCTCAGTTCTACACGCTAAAATAGCTAGAGTTTCGCTATTTTTTCAGAGAAGAACTGAAATTTTTGAATTACGCACTGAAAAAGATTGCTGTACAATTGAAAACGTCTGAAATTTTCAAAGTTTCACCCTGAAAATTTGTTTTTAGAAGTTTCAGCTTCAGAACTTTTGAAAAGCAAGGTGTCAGTTGAACACCCTGAACTTCCACTCATAAACAGCTGGAATTGCTGAATTTTCACTCTGAAAAACTTAGAGTGCATTATTTTTATACTGGAATCACCGATTTTCAATAAATTTCAGTTAAAAGCTGAAATTTGTCATTGTTCTACTGCTTAACAGCATAAAAACAGCAAAAACTGTTGAGTTTCTCAATTTTCGGTCGAAGAAATTCTTAGTTCCTAACAAAATTAAGCTTTTTAACCTGAAAACCGTCAAAAATCAATAATTTTGCAGGTCTCTTCATCATCGACCCAGAACAAAACTTGCGTCAAATCACCATCAACGACTTGCCAGTCGGACGTTCAGTTGACGAGACTCTTCGCCTCGTCCAAGCATTCCAATTCGTCGAGAAGCACGGAGAAGTTTGCCCAGCCGGATGGACTCCAGGAAGTGACACCATCAAGCCAGAAGTCAAAGGAGCCCAAGACTACTTCAACAAGCACTAAACTACACGTACTCTTCCTGCCCCTTATCCATCTATCTATTGTTATCTATCTACAATAATCCAAATATTATCAATATTAGTATTCATACACATTTTACTCATTTGAAGTTCGTACCCTCTTTTTTATCGATTGGAAAATGAAGATTTTGTAATTTTTCGAAATGAGAGATTTGGAGCTTTTTGTTGTTGAGTATTCACGATTTTTGAATCTATTTAAGGGTATTAGATAAAATTTGATTTTCTAGGTTAGGAAACGAGCTTGGGGGACTAGTTTCATTGAAAATTCGGATTTCTAGGCCAATTTCAGACAAATTTCCAGATTCTAGGCCAAGAAACAGGCTTGGGGCACTAGTTTCAGTGAAAACCCGGATTTCCAGGCCAATTTCAGACAAAATGTGAATTTCTAGGCCAGGAAACAGGCTTGGGGACTATTTTTAATAAACGCCTGGAATTCTAGGCCACCCTCATGATAAATGGGAGATTCTAGGCCAGAAAACAGGCTCTGGGGATCAGTTTCAGTAAAACCCGAATTTCTAGGCCAATTCCAGACAAAATTCCAGATTGTAGGCCAGGAAACAGGCCTGAGGGACTAGTTTATGAAAAAATAAAGATTTCTAGGCCAATTTCAGACAAAATTCCAGATTCTAGACCAAGAAACAGGCTTGGGGGGCTATTTTTAGTTAAAACCCGGAAATCTGGGCCACCTTGAGATAAAGTACGACATTCTAGGCTTTGATAGACTACCTTTTCAAAAATCTAGTCCATATTCAGACAATTTTTGGATTTCTAGGCCACGAAAACAATGTGAGGGACTAGTTTATGCAAAAAACCGGATTTCTAGGCCATTTTTATACAATAATCCTACTTTCAGGTTAGAAAGCGCTAATTTTGGCTAATATCCGGAGTCCTGGATAAGGAAAACGATTTTAGAAACAAATTTCACAGAAATTCGCCTTTTTCAGACGATGTTTGGGTTTCTAGACCACAAAGGCCCTTTGGGAGGACTAGTTTTGGATTTCTAGGCCATCTAGAGACTATGTCCCTTTTTCTAGACCAAATTAGAATTGATTTAGTGCCAGTTCTCATACCGAAACGAACACCCTGACCTCCTTTCTCTATGTCACCTCTTCCCACACAGTCTCTCGGCTCTTTTCCCCCACAAAAGCGAGACCATGTTTACCTGAAGAGACGCAGAGAAGAAACTGTCAATAGAAAAAGACAGTTCCTTTTTTTGCGGAAGTTGGCAACAGACCAAATTTGCATTGGCGCACGTTTGCCCGCCTCGATGACTCACCTGCTATTATAATTGTATTATTCATATTTCGACACTTTCACTTGTGAAAAAATTCAGATTTTTTGCAGAGAATGACGGCGTCCTCCTTGGACTATGATACCGATATTAAACTGAAGACCAGGTTCCAGGGACAGGTGAGTATTTTGAGATTTTTAAAACGAAAATTGAAATTTTGGAGCAAAATCAAGGAATTTATAAGTTAATTTTTTGAAAAAATACCTTAAAAGTTGCGAATTTTCAGATTTATTAGTTGAAATTTCAGAACAAAATTAAGAGCTTCTGAAAATTTATAATCAAATTTTTGAAAAAATACATAAAATATTGTGAAATATGCAGTTCAAAATTACCAGTTTTTGACCTAAATACCTGAAATTTGTGCCAATGATGATTTCAGAGCTCTAAGCTGGCTCACAAGGTTCCGAAAAAAAGCTTCATGATTTTCCAGGTAGTGGTCCTCTACGCTAGAACTCCATTGATCTTGGAAGATTTCTTTGGAATCCTCAAAGACGCTTGCCAACAACCAAAAGAACGGGATATTACTGTTAAGTGGATTGATGAAGATGGTGGGTTCCTTTTGGGAATAAATTTGAAAATTCGAACTTGATTGACTGAAAAATTTAATTTTTTAGATATTATTAACCTAGAAATCTTGATTTTAAATTAAAAATACTAAATTTTAAATATGATTGATGGAAAACTTGAAATTCTCTAGTTTTTAGACGGAAAAAGCCTCTTTTCTTGATAATTTAGACCGAAAATTGTGGATTTTAAGCATTTTTCGACTGAAATAGCTTTATTTTCAAAGATTTTCACCAGAATAGAAGATATTTATGGCCTGAAAAGATTATTTCCGTTATTTTTAACCGAAAAGGGTTGACTTATAGGCATAAAAACGAAAATCCTCTAAAATCCTGAATTTTTCGACCGAAAAGGTTTCATTTCTTAATATTTCAAACCTAAAAATCTTGCTTTTGAATTAAAAATACTAAATTTTGAATATGATTGATGGAAAATTTGAAATTCTCTAGTTTTAGACGGAAAAGCCCTCTTTTCTTGATAATTTAGACGGAAAATTGTGGCTTTTAAGCACTTTCGACTGAAATAGCTTTATTTTCAAAGATTTTCACCAGAATAATAGATATTCATGGCCTGAAAAGATTAATTTCCGTTATTTTTAACCGAAAAGGGTTGACTTATAGGCATAAAAACGAAAATCCTTAAAAATCCTTAATTTTTCGACCGAAAAGGTTTCATTTCTTAATATTTCAAACCTAAAAATCTTGCTTTCAAACATTTTTCGACCGAAATAGCTTGATTCTCAAAGTTTTTCACCAGCATAGAAGAAATTTCATTCTACAACAAGAAAACTTGAACTTAAAAATTTGATTTTCATGGTCTATTAATCTGGAAAATAAGAATTTTCAGCTTTTTCAGATGTAACAAGTATGATTTTTAGTTTTTTCCTCTCAAAAACTGAAATTTTTAGATTAAAAAAAATATTTTTTCAGTGAAAAAGTATCCTCTTAGCTCAATTCAAATAAATAATCTGGATTTTCCAATTTTGAGACCAAATTTATGTCTAAAATACACGATTTTCAGCCTTCTCTGGACAGAAAATAAAAACTTCTAGCAAATTTTGAGGGCCTGTTCAATTTTTCAGCTATTCCTGCATAAAAAATCCAGTTTCTCAAGTTCTCCTTCCTAAAAATATTTGTTTTTCTCGGGAAAATCGGAATTTTAGCTCTTTTTGAATGAAAATTATGGATTTTCATTAATTATTCGCATGATTTCATTTTTTCCAGGCGATCCAATCTCTATCGATTCACAAATGGAACTTGACGAAGCCATCAAATGTATGAATGTAAGTTTTTTCATGAGTTTCAACCCAAAAATCAGGCATTTTCAGGCTTGCCACGACGCCGAACTCAACATCCACGTATTCTTGGGGAAACCTGAATTACCTGGTCTACCATGTCCAGGAGAGGATCGTAAGCATCTTACATAGTCTAGGAATCTATACCAAACTCGAAAATTTACAGGATCTGTGTATAGACGAGGTGCGCGACGTTGGAAGAAAATCTACCTCTACAATGGACATCATTTCCAGGCGAAGCGTTTGAACAGGTGAGAAAATGTATAGATAACCTCCAAACTGAAGTTAGAACCCCTCCGATCAGAAAATCCAAGAACGTTAGTACCCCTATATAACCCCAGAAGGCCCCCTTTTTCTGAAAAATTTCACTTTTGAGATAATATGGTGCCAAAAAATGGGTTCTAGCCTATTTTAACCCTCAAAACACCCTAAAAACTGTATCTTTTGAAGTTAGAACCCCCCCCCCGACCAAATTCATGAATCCTTGTTCCAGACGCATTCAATGCTTCATTTGTCACGACTACATTTGGGGAATCGGACGGCAGGGATTCAGATGCGCGGATTGTCGATTGTGTGTGCATAAAAAGTGTCATCGACATGTTCGGACGCATTGTGGACATGTAAGTACCTTTTTCTTGTCTGAAAATCCGTTATTTTACCTCTAAAATATAGGATAAGGCCTTTTGGACCTATTCTAGGCTCAAAATCAGGTGTTTTCTGATTTCAGGCCATTGTAAAATAGCCTTAAGCCAGGCCACGCCCCTATTTTTCTACAAAATTATAGTTTTAACTACAAAAAATGTAGCAAAAGTTTTTTTTTTCTCAAAATCTAGAGAAAAGTCCTTTTTCCCAACCTCGAAAAATGTTTTGCTTCTCATTTTTCGCGAATTTTTGGTTTTTTAGTGAAGTGAGTCCTCAAAAACCCCAAAAAATGAAATAAAATCCATTATTCAGACACCTGTTGGACCAATCATCCCGTCGGTCAACGATTCGATCCGACGAAGTGAAAAATCGCAAAATTCTGGATCTGTTGGTGGAATGGACAATGGAGCATTCCAAGAGCTCGAGATTGAGACGAATAATCCGCCGGGGCCGAGAGCGGTGAGTGAAATTTGACATGGAAAACATGAAATTTGGTTGGAATTGTTGTATTTCAACGTGCCAATTACATGCGAATCAAGAAAACTGGCCCGAAATTGCCTGAAAACCGGAAATATCGGTCCAAATCCATGTTGAAATCATGAAATTCAATCTAAAACTCTGGAAATTTGTCTGAAAACAGTGAAATTCAGTTTAAATACATGTTGTAATTATGAAGTTTAACCTAGAAGTCTGAAAACTATCGAAAAATCCCAAAGCTTGGGTTTCTTTAACCTGAAAGTTGTTGAATTTAGCTGAAAAGATCTGAATATTTTTGAATTTGACTGAAAACTACGTGAAATTCGATTAAAATCGAGCAGAAATAGTCTGAAATAGTGAAATTCAGTCCAAATGCATGTTTAAATCATGAAATTTCAATTATAACTCTGAAAATTTGTCTGAAAACGATCGAAAAATCCCAAACTTCGGGTTTCTTTAACCTGAAAGTTATTGAATTTTGCTGTAAATGTTGAATTTTGGCTGAAATTCACATGAAAATCAAGAAAATCGACCTAAAATAGTCAGTAAACCGTAAAATGTAGTCCAACTGCATCTTGAAGTTATAAAATATGGCTGAAACAGTTCAAAAATCCCAAACTTCGGGTATCCTTAACCTGAAAGCTATTGAATTTTGCTGTAAATGTTGAATTTTGGCTGAAATTCACATGAAAATCAAATCTAACCCCCATTTAGTTATGTCCAAAAGATGATTCACACACTATACTCATCAAACTATGAAAATATTAATTAGAATAGTCTGAAAGTCCGAATTTTCCTGCTGAAAACAGTCCGAAAATCGCGATTTTTTTTTGGTTGAAAAACATCGAAAATCAATAAAACTGCACAGAATAATCTCCGAAAATCATAAAATTCAAATTGAAAGCCAGAAAAACGATAAAACTCGATCTGAAATCGTCTGAAATTCGTGAAATTTGGCTCAAAATTATCTGAAATCCATAAATTTTGCATTAAAATCACATTTTTTCCAGAATGGCGAGTCGAGATGGGCGGTATCCTTGAGAGACTTCAAATTGCTCACTGTCATCGGAAGAGGATCGTATGCCAAGGTACAGTACCCCCACTACAGTACTTCACTACATTATCCCATGTTTTTCAGGTCGTACAAGCTGAACATATCAATACAAAGCAGATTTATGCGATCAAAATCATCAAAAAGGAGATGTTCAATGAGGATGAGGATATCGATTGGGTTCAAACGGAAAAGTCCGTTTTTGAAGCCGCGTCGAATTATCCGTTCCTAGTTGGACTTCACTCTTGTTTCCAGGTAGGCCGGATTCTGAATCCTAGCCCTTCAGAATCCGCAATTTCAGACGGAATCTCGTCTATTCTTCGTCATCGAGTTTGTGCCGGGCGGCGATTTGATGTTCCACATGCAACAACAACGAAAATTGCCCGAGGACCACGCTCGATTCTATTCCGGTGAAATTATTTTGGCGCTCAATTTCCTGCATTCGAGAGGCATCATTTATCGAGATTTGAAATTGGATAATGTATTGATTGATTCGGAGGGACATATCAAGTTGACCGATTATGGAATGTGCAAGGTAGGCAGCTTTTTTGACGGCAAAAAATGGTCAGGGCATGGAGAAATGGGCGGAGCCTAGTTTCAAGAACAAGGGAATTCGATGAAGAATTTTCATATTTAAATAACTTGTAATTTATGCAAAAAAAATAGGGTTTAAATGTTGTCTTCTGTTTTATCGCACAGAAAAATGGGCGGAGCCAACTTTCATTGTCATTCTCTGCTTTATCGCACGGAAAAATGGGCGGTGCTTAATATTTCAATGTGTTCAGAACCTCTCTAAATACACAAGATGCAGAGAAATGGGGGGAGCTTAATTTTTCGTATGATTTTCTGTTTTATCGCACAGAGAAATGGGCGGAGCCCAACTTCAATGTGATTTTGTGTTTTATCGCACGGAAAAATGGGCGGTACTTGATGTTTCAACGTGTTCAAAGTATCTATAAAAATACAAGGCGCAAGAAAATGGGCGGAGCCTAATTTTTCTTTTATTTTCTGTTTTATCGCACGGAAAAATGGGTGGAGCCTAATTTTTCTGTCATTTTCTGTTCCCCGCACAGATAAATGGGCGGAGCTTAATATTTAAATGTGTTCAGAACCTCTATAAAAACACAGGACGTAGAAAAATGGGCGCAGCCTAATTTTAATGTATTTTTCTGTTTTACCGCACGGAAAAATGGGTGGAGCCTAATTTTTCTGTCATTTTCTGTTCACCGCACAGTGAAATGGGCGGAGCTTAATATTTAAATGTGTTCAGAACCTCTATAAAAACACAGGGCGTAGAAAAATGGGCGGTTCCTAATTTTAATGTATTTTTCTGTTTTACCGCACGGAAAAATGGGTGGAGCCTAATTTTTCTGTTATTTTCTGTTCACCGCACAGTGAAATGGGCGGAGCTTAATATTTAAATGTGTTCAGAACCTCTATAAAAACACAGGGCGTAGAAAAATGGGCGGTTCCTAATTTTTCGTATGATTTTCTGTTTTACCGCACGGAAAAATGGGCGGAGCCTAATTTTTCTGTCATTTTCTGTTTTGTCGCACGGAATAATGGGTGGAGCCTAATTTTTCTGTTATTTTCTGTTCACCGCACAGTGAAATGGGCGGAGCTTAATATTTAAATGTGTTCAGAACCTCTATAAAAACACAGGACGTAGAAAAATGGGCGGTTCCTAATTTTTCGTATGATTTTCTGTTTTACCGCACGGAAAAATGGGCGGAGCCTAATTTTTCTGTCATTTTCTGTTCCCCGCACAGAGAAATGGGCGGAGCTTAATATTTAAATGTGTTCAGAACCTGTATAAAAACACAGGACGTAGAAAAATGGACGCAGCCTAATTTTAATGTATTTTTCTGTTTTACCGCACGGAAAAATGGGTGGAGCCTAATTTTTCTGTCATTTTCTGTTCCCCGCACAGTGAAATGGGCGGAGCTTATTATTTAAATGTGTTCAGAACCTCTATAAAAACACAGGGCGTAGAAAAATTGGCGGTTCCTAATTTTTCGTATGATTTTCTGTTTTACCGCACGGAAAAATGGGTGGAGCCTAATTTTTCTGTCATTTTCTGTTCCCCGCACAGAGAAATGGGCGGAGCTTAATATTTAAATGTGTTCAGAACCTCTATAAAAACACAGGGCGTAGAAAATTGGGCGGTTCCTAATTTTTCGTATGATTTTCTGTTTTACCGCACGGAAAAATGGGCGGAGCTTATTATTTAAATCTGTTCAGAACCTCTATAAAAACACAGGACGTAGAAAAATGGGCGGTTCCTAATTTTTCGTATGATTTTCTGTTCCCCGCACAGTGAAATGGGCGGAGCTTATTATTTAAATCTGTTCAGAACCTCTATAAAAACACAGGACGTAGAAAAATGGGCGGTTCCTAATTTTTCGTATGATTTTTCTGTTTTACCGCACGGAAAAATGGGTGGAGCCTAATTTTTCTGTCATTTTCTGTTCCCCGCACAGAGAAATGGGCGGAGCTTAATATTTAAATGTGTTCAAAGCATCTATAAAATACAAGGCGCAAGAAAATGGGCGGTTCCTAATTTTTCGTATGATTTTCTGTTTTACCGCACGGAAAAATGGGTGGAGCCTAATTTTTCTGTCATTTTCTGTTCCCCGCACAGTGAAATGGGCGGAGCTTAATATTTAAATGTGTTCAGAACCTCTATAAAAACACAGGACGTAGAAAAATGGGCGGTTCCTAATTTTTCGTATGATTTTCTGTTTTACCGCACGGAAAAATGGGCGGAGCTCGATATTTTTACTGGTTCCAAGAGCTGAAAGTTGTTTCAAAAATTCGGGACGCAGAAAAATGGGCTTATCCTAATTTCCCGCCTAACCGCACGAAAAAAAAAGCCGCATGGAAATATATGGGCGGAGTCTAAAGTCATTGCGGCATGGTTTAATGGGCGGAGCCTAATATGAAATCTAACCTAATATTAATTTTATTGTTGCAGGAAAATGTGAATCCTGGTGATTTGACGTCGACATTCTGCGGAACCCCCAACTACATAGCCCCTGAAATTTTGCGTGGTGAAGATTATGGATTCAGTGTGGATTGGTGGGCTCTTGGTGTATTGATGTGAGTTTTATTTTTGGGTGTAGTTATAGTCCGAGAGAAGTACAAGCATTTTTTTTAGGTTTGAAATGATGGCTGGTAGATCGCCTTTTGATATTGTTGGAATGCCAACTGGAGCTGAGGAAAATACGGAGGATTACCTGTTCCAGGTGAGAATTACGGTATCTACAGTACTCCTCATAGAGCCTACGATTTTCAGATAATTCTGGAGAAGCAAATTCGAATCCCCAGATCGCTTTCTGTGAAAGCGGCGGCGGTTTTGAAGGGATTTTTGAACAAGGATCCGACTGAGAGATTGGGATGTAAGTTTGATATAATGGAAGGGTTGCGCGACATGAAAGAGCATCCGTTCTTCAAAGGACATTTGGATTGGGACCTGGTGAGTGATTTCGGGGGTTTTTTTTTGAAAAATTTGAGGTATCTAGATGTTGGAGTCTTCAATCTTATGTAAAAGTTCTGAAAACCACTAAAAAACCTCGCACGACAAAAATTATAAAATCAAAGAGCAATATTGTTTTTTAAATGCTCCAAATTAAAAAAAATAACATCTGAAAAGTTCATAAAAACTGTGTATTTCTTCAATTTTTATGTGAAAATTTAAAATTTGGAACAACTTGATCTAAAAATCACTGAAAAAATTAAAATATTAGTTTTTAAATCGAGGCATATCGATTTTTCAATGGTTGTGATTCAAATTTTGAAAAAAATATATCCAAAAAAATCTTTCATCAAAACTGTTAAAATAATTTGAAATACACAAAAAAGGGCAAAATTGCTTATCTTAGTGTCAAACTTCGAATTTCAGCCATTTTTCAGAAAAATTTAACATTTTTAATAAGATAACGATAATTCTGGATGTTTTCAAGTGATTTCCTGAAAAATTTGAATAATAAACAAATTTCTAAGCATTATGATAGTCAAAATCTTAAAAAATATCTTAAAATTTCGTCAAAACTGTTGAAAATCACCACAAAAACTACAAAACTGCTATTTTTAGTGCCAAAATTCCAATTTCAGCCATTTTTGGTAAAAATTTGACATTTTTTAAAGATAACTGGAAGTTTTCAATTGATTTCCTGAAAAGCTTGAGCATTTTTATAGTCCAAATGCTCCAAATCTTTAAAAATATCTGAAAGTTTCATAAAAACCGTTGAAATTCACCAATAAAAGAGAAAAAACTACTATTTTTAGTGCCAAAATTCAAATTTCAGCCATTTTTTTGATAAAAAATCTAATATTTTCAATAGGATATCGATAATTCTAGGAGTTTTCAAGTGATTTCCTGAAAAATTTGTATAATCAACTAACTTGTGAGCATTAATATAGTCCAAATGCTCCAAATCTTAAAAAAATTCCAAAAAATTTCATCAAAACTGTTAAAATACACCATAAAATAGGCAAAATTGCTAATTTTAGTGTCGAAAGTTATAAAATCGAAGTTTTTCGGCGTTTTCTGAAATCAGATTTTTATAATTTCAATATTTCCTAAAAATTTTGGATCCAAAAAATATCCCATCATGAAGACCCATATTTTTGTAGCTCGAACAAAAAGCCATCACTCCACCATATCATCCAGCCGTCGAATCTGACCGCGATCTCAAACACTTTGATCATCAGGTAGCAGTACCCTCTTCTAAACCACAGTACCCCTAATTTTTTAGTTCACCGACGAGCCACCTCAATTGTCGCCAGATAATCCGGCCGTGATTGCGAAAATCGATCAGAGCGAATTCGATGGTTTCGAATATGTGAATCCGCTTCAGATGAGCCGCGAAGATTCGGTGTAGGACCCAGACCTACAGTAACCTACAGTACTATTCCCTTCACTTTTTTCTCTCTTTGTGTTGTGACTTCTCTCTTTCTCTTTCTATATATGTGCCTAAATATAGTCATTATACTTACAAGTGCTACTACTCACCTAAATTATAAATATTACTGTAGATACAGTAATCCTTGTCTAATTTATACATATTGCATACTTTTGTCGAATAAATCAACGAGTCTTACTTGGAAGTGTTTCTTATGCTGAAATTCGGATTCCCCATGAAATTCTGATCTAAAAACATTTTCAGAAAAAAGAAAAATTAATTTGGCGACAGGCGGAATCGAACCCTTGACCTTGCAGGCGGCAAAACTCACTAAATTTCAATAAGAAGATTACGGCCCGCAAGGTCAGGGGATCGATCCCGCTTGTTGGCAAATTGTTTTTTCTTTTTTCTGAAAATGTTTCTAGATCAGAATTTTGAGAGGATTCTGAATTTCAGCATGAGAATTGCTGAAAATGTGAAATTTCAGAAGAAAAAGCTAAATCATAGTTATAAGAAGGCTTCAAAGAGGGTTTGATCAATATTTTGGTCAATATCGAGTTCATATTTTTTTTACAACGAAAAAAAGAAATTTTCAGGTGCTGGGAATCGAACCCTTGACCTTGTGGGCCGCAAAATGCACTTAATTTCGATAAGAAGATTACGGCCCACAAGGTCAGGGGTTCGATCCCGCTTGGGAGCAAATAATTTTTTTTTTCTTCTTTCTAAAGATGTTTCTAGATGAGAATTTTGGGAGGAATCTGGATTTCAGAAGGAGAAACTCTGAAAATGTGAAATTTCAGGAGAAATATCAGCGAAAAGCTAAATTATAGTTTAAGAGGGGCTTCCAAGAGGTTTTTATCAATATTTTAGCCAATATCGAGTTCATATTTTTTACAACAAAAAAAAAATAAATTTTCAGGTGCTGGGAATCGAACCCTTGACCTTGTGGGCCGCAAAATGCACTGAACTTCAATAAGAAGATTACGACCCGCAAGGTCAGGGGATCGATCCCGCTTGTTGGCAAATTGTTTTTTCTTTTTTCTGAAAATGTTTCTAGATCAGAATTTTGAGAGGATTCTGAATTTCAGCATGAGAATTGCTGAAAATGTGAAATTTCAGAAGAAAAAGCTAAATCATAGTTATAAGAAGGCTTCAAAGAGGGTTTGATCAATATTTTGGTCAATATCGAGTTCATATTTTTTTTACAACGAAAAAAAGAAATTTTCAGGTGCTGGGAATCGAACCCTTGACCTTGTGGGCCGCAAAATGCACTTAATTTCGATAAGAAGATTACGACCCGCAAGGTCAGGGGATCGAACCCGCTTGTTGGCAAATTAGTTTTTTCTTTTTTCCAAAAATGTTTCTAGAACAGAATTTTGAGAGGAATTCGAATTTCAGCATGAGAATTGCTGAAAATGTCAAATTTCAGGAGAAATATGCAGAGAAGCGCTAAATTATAGTTTTAAAGAGGCTTCCAAGAGGTTTTGATCAATATTTTGGCCAATCTCGAGTTCAAATTTTTTTTAAACAACAAGAAAAGAAATTTTTCGGTGATGGGAATCGAACTCCTGACCTTGTGGGCCGCAAAACGCATTTCTATAACAAGATTACGGCCCACAAGGTCAGGGGTTCGATCCCGCTTGGGAGCAAATTCTTTTTTTCTTTTTTCTAGATCAGAATTTTGAAAGGAATCTGAATTCCAGCATCAAAAACTCTGAAAATGACAAATTTATTCATAAAAACAATTAGTTAGGGAATTTTCCACACAAAACCGAACGAATCGGACCTTGCGGCCATGCAGTTTCAGCCAAACACGAATCATCGATTAGTAGTCCAGTATTCGGTATCATGACCAAACAATTCTCAACGTGGATACTGTAAAAACTACAGTACTACCTGCTAGAGTACTGTACTTACTTGGGTTTTTTGTATAAATGATTAGGATCACCAGGGTAGAAGTTGTTGAGCTGATAAGTTGGATCAGTGTGATTACTCTTCATCTCAAAGGCCTGAAATTGATGTAGGGTAGGGGGTACTGTAGGGGTACTGTAGCTAGAGAACATACATTTCCTTTATGACAATCTGGATCATCCCGAGCTGTTTCATCCGACTCACATTTGTCTTTTCGATGACCATCGATTCGAATATAATCGGTGTTAACTTCAGCCAACTTAACCTTGTCTAAAAAGAAAAAGTACAGTAACCCGGAGGGTTTTACAGTACTACAGTACTACTCACCAAAAATCTTCACCTCCTCCATGTGATTATCAAACATTGATATTTGTGCTCCATGCTCTTTGCACAACATCTCGGCGTCTTTTTGGCTCAGTGCATGTGATCTTGTGATCAACATCAAACACCAACCAGAAGTTTGGTGATTTTTCAATTTTGGAGAACGGTAGAAGTATTGGAAGTCATCGGAGCATTTTCCAGTGTTTTTAGGGATCTCGACCTGTGTCTCAGGTACCTCGACACTATCTACACAATAAGAATCCTGACTTCTGACTTCAGAAGAAGAGATGATGAGAATCACTAGAAAATAGAGGAAAATCATGAATTTCTATATATTTTTATGGATTTGGGGAGTATTTAAATACATTTTTAATGACGTTATGAACACTGAATATAATTTTTATTGTCTCATTAAAAAAACGGAAGCAGAAGTGAGAAATTGGTTTTTTTGTTGAATTTCTGAGGTTTTTTGGGCCTAAACAGGCAGTAGTAGGCCTATAACCTTTTTAGGCCTCAAAATATAAGCCTAAATGAATATCTTTTCCATAGCTATAGTGAAATTCGAATTCCTCATAAAATTCTGATCTAGAAACATTTTTAGAAAAAAGAAAAAATAGTTTTTTCATTAGCGGGATCGATCCCCTGACCTTGTGGACCGTAATATTCTTCTTGGCTTGTTGTGGGTTTTACGGCCCACAAGGTCAGGGGTTCGATCCCGATTGTTGACAAATTATTTTTTCTAAAAATGTTTCTAGATTAGAATTTTGTGAGGAATCTGAATTTCAGCATGAAAAAGACTGAAAGCTTGAAATTCCAAGAGAACAACACACATTATATGATTTGCATAATCTATTTTTTCTTAAAATTGCACATTTTCAGAGTGTCTCATGCTGAAATTCGGATTTCTCTCGAAATTCTGCTCTAGAAACATTTTTAGAAAAAATAGAAAACAATTTGCCAGCAAGCGGGATCGATCCCCTGACCTTGTGGACCGTAATATTCTTCTTGGCTTGTTGTGGGTTTTACGGCCCACAAGGTCAGGGGTTCAATCCCGATTGCTGACAAATAATTTTTTTTTTTTTCTAAAAATGTTTCTAGATTTGAAATTTGTGAGGAATCTGAATTTCAGCATGAAAAAGACTGAAAGTTTGAAATATCAGGAGAAACAAGCAGTGAAGAGGCTTCTGACCTCCCAAAATTCTGCTCCAGAATCCCATATGACATCAGAATCGCAAATAACCATGTCTACATGTACAAATGTCCAAAAATTTCTCAAACGCAACAAATCCATCCACCCATCTCTCTCATTTCCCTTATCTTATCCATCAAGTCGTACTTTTTCCACTCCTCCTCCGGGGAAACGAAAAAACCGTCTCGTCCTTGACACAGAAAACCCCTTCCCTTCCCTTCTCAAACTGACCCGATTAACTGAATATCTTCTCCTCTTTTCATTTTCTTCCGTTTTTTTTTGTCATTCGATTTGACATTTGTACCTAGATACATACATACAGTACTTTTTCTTTTTCCAGCCATTTTTTCCATGTCCCGATTAGTTTTGCTCATTTGTGTGCTCGCCGTGGGGTGCTCGGCCAAGATCAACCCGGTTGTTGGCTCACAATGCTCCAAGAACCAGGTGGTCCGCAAATTGACCGTTTATGAGGATGGGGCATTGGAGGCCGAATGTGGACCGGTTCCGTGTGGAGAAGTTGGAAGAAGATGTATTGATGTAAGTGGGGTCTCCCCCGCCAACTACCCAAATATCAAGTTCTAAGAGATGTTGGCGGGGGAGACCCCCGCCGACCCCCCTTTTGGGGTACCCTCCGGGTACCCGCATCTTCCCACACCCTCCTACACATCACCCATTCTCCAGGATCAAACTGGTTGTCGTGCTGACACTGACGTCTATTCGGGTATGCGTTGGGCTCCAAACGGGGAGAGCATCTTGCTCCGCTGTTGCACCATGAAAACGGCCAACAAGATCTACGTCGGTACCGATGTTGTCGCCGCCGGAAGCTTCTACGAGGGAGGAGCTGTCGCCCAGAAGGACTTGTATGGCTCGAACGGTGGAGCCGAGTACGACTTCATCGCCAACGCCAGAACTGAGCAGTGAGTTGGGCTCCGCAGGAGCCCCCAGAAGAAAGGGTCTCCCCCGCCAACTATTAAATTTTAAAAGTTTTTGGGTAGTTGGCGGGGGAGACCCCCCCTCTTTAAAGGAGCCCCTTCGGGGCTCCACATATCTCTACAACAATTCATCTCAATTTTTCCAGAGGAGGAGTTCGTGTTTGGGTGTATCGTATGATCTGTAACAAGGGTGAGAAGCCAGTGAACTTTGAGCCAATCACCACCACCACCACCACACCAATGCCAATTGCACCATTGGTCGCCTCCACCACTCGCGCACCACCAACCACCACCCAAGAAGAAGTGGCTGAAGAGGAAGAAGTTGAGGAGGAAGAGGTCGAAGAGCAAAATGATGGGGAAAATGAGGCGGAAGAGGTGGCTGAGGAAGAAACCGTTGAAGAAGAAGCTGAAGAGGAAGAGGTGACTACGGTAAGACCTCACTACAATACCCCTACAGTACCTCACAACACATTTTTTTAGACCGCTGAGCCAAAGGTGTTCAACCCACTTCGCTACCGTCCACCACATCTTCCACGCTCGTCAACAGGCGTCAGAAGAGCATAGGAAACAAATTCTGAAATTTTTTGAAACTTTATTTTTTTGCCTCACCCTAATAACGTGTACATTTTAATAATTAATTGAATGAAACTATATATTGAACCTTTTCATATGGTTTTTGGTTCGAAACTGCCATGTTTCTCAATTTCATTAAAATTAGTTGTCACCATTGTAAGCAGCAGAAAATTCTGGGCAGTTTGAGTATAATTATGCCCGATTTTCCAAAGGTGGGCAGAAGATTACCCGCACGGGCAAAGTTTTGCCCACTCACCCAAACTATGCCATAATTATACCCAAAATTACAGAAATTTCACGCTGATTTCCAGTTTTATAATGGAAGTCTCTGAAAATGTGAAAAATCATGAGTTTCATGAAAATTTTCCTTCTCAACTGATCATTTGTGCATGGTTTTGTTCTCACGAAAAATTCGTTTCACAGTGGTTGAAATATTTTTTTCTAATTATCCATGTTTATCTTGTTAAGCAAGAAATTTGAAGCAAAAAGAGTATTATTAAGCCCGATTTTTCGAAAGTGGGCAAAAGTCTACCCGCGCGGGTAAAGTTTTGCCCGCTCACCGAAACCATATCATAATTATACCCAAAAGGGCCGAAATTTCACAGTGATTCCGGATTTTATAATGAAAATCTCTGAAACATTGAAGAAGATGCTCCAAAGAGGGGCTCGGTGGTGGATTGGAGGATGTAGTGAAGATTGGGGTTCACCCAGACTTTTCGGGCTTCGGATCTTTGAAACTCTGACATTTTTTGTTAATCACGGAACTGTTTTCTTTTTGTCTCTGTTTATGAGCTCATAAAATTTAACTACCTCATTAAAAATGGGGTATATATACAGTACTATTGACTCCCAGTCTCTATAGGATCCATGATTCTTCCGTTGTTTCTGATCCTTCTGACTTCTGGAGTCAGAAGCCAGGATTCTTGTGAAGTCGAAGTCGAGGACGACGCTCCAGAATCTGAAGAGGTGGAGGTTGTCTCCAGTACTTATACCCAGTGCTCCAAAGGCTTCCAATACTTTGCTCGAACTCCAACTTCTAAAAATCAGAAGACTTCCGGATGGTGTCTTCAACTAATAATGGCTCAGGCAGCAATCAGCCAAAAAGATGCCGAGAACCTGTGCAAAGCAAAAGGAGCACAATTATCGATTTTTGAAAATGCTCTGGAGCAAAAAGCGATTTTTGGTGAGTTCTAGAACCTTTCTTGGGTACGGTATGTACAGTACTCTTTCATTTCAGATAAGGTACCAGATATCAAGACGAAAAATCAATTTATCCGAATTGATGGATATCGAAAGGATAAGTGTAAGAATGATGGAGCAATTCGAAATGATCCAGATTGTCGTGTGGGAAATGTGAGTGGGTATTGGGCCTGGGAAGTGGGCGGGGGGAGACCCCCCCTCCTTCTGGGGAACCCTACAGTACCCCATCATTTTCAGGCGTTCCAAATGAAAAACCTCCACACCGACCCTACTTATCAGCGCAACAACTTCTCACCAGGTGACCCCAATTACTACTACAAGGATCCCAAGTAAGAACTACAGTACTCCCCGGGTTACTGTAGATTTTTTTCTTCAGTGAGCACGCTGAGGATTGTTTGACGATTTGGTCGAATAATGAGAAACAAATCGATAATTCGTGTTTGGCCACACCGCCGCAAGGTCCGATTCGAGGAGTTTTGTGTGGAAAAGCGCCGGGCTAAGGCTAAGGGATGTGAACTCTTTTTAATGAAGATTATTTGGGGAAGATGTGATTTTCAGGGGTTCACATGCTGAAATTCGGATTCAGCGTGAGATTCTGATCTAGAAACATTGTTAGAAAAAAGAAAAAATAATTAATCAACCAGCGGGATCGAACCCCTGACCTTGTGGGCTGTAATATCTTTCTTGGTTTAAAGTGGAGGTTGCGGCCCACAAGGTCAAGGGTTCGATTCCCAGTGCGAGGAATTCTCAATTTTTTTTTGTAAAAAATGGTTTTCAAATAGAAATTCATGATTTAGCCTAAAATTGTGTTCAAAATCTCTTCGAGGCCAATCAGAACTATGATTTAGCTCTTCACTGCGTTTTTTTTCCTGGGATCCAGTAATTTCAGAAGTTCTCATGCTGAAATTCGAACTCCTCTCAAAATTCTGATCTAGAAATGTTTTTAGAAAAAAAGAAAAAATAATTTATCGACCAGCGGAGTCGATCCCCGGACCTTGTGGGCTGTAATATGCTTCTTGGTTTGTGGGAGATTTCGCGGCTCACAAGGTCAGGGGTTCGGTTCCCAGTACCGCAAAAATTTAAATTTTTTTGCAAAAAATTATATAATTTTTATTGTTCTCTTGGAATTTCAAATTTTCAGAGTTTTTCAAGCTGAAATTCGGATTCAGCTCAAAAATCTGACCTAGGAACATTTTTAGAAAAAAACGAAAAAATCATTTATTCATTGGCGGGATCGAACCCCTGACCTTGTGGGCCGTGAATCTGTTCCTGGGGTTTTCGGCCCACAAGGTCAAGGGTTCGATCCCGCTTGTGAACAAATTGATTTTTCTTTTTTCTGAAAATGTTTCTAGATCAGAATTTTACACTGAACTCGAGGAAAATAAACATTTTTCTTCTTTTCTTGACCTCAGTTCTGAAAAAGAGCATTTTTCTCTGCGTCTCATCTATCAGAGAATATTACACTTCTCTTGTGTTCAATGCCAACCAGCTTTGAAATGTTTCGAATTTTTCATGTTGAAATTCGATTTCCTCTGAAAATTCTGATCTAGAAACATTTTTAGAAAAAAGAAAAAATAGTTTGTCGACAAGCGGGACCGATCCCCTGATCTTGTGGGCCGTAATTCTCTACCTGATTTGAAAAAGAGGTTTTGGTCAAGAGTTCGATTCCCTTGGAACCAAAAAAAAGATTGGAACCAAAAAATTTAACTTAACCAAACTTGGTAAATAGGTTAAAAACCCTACTGGTACCACAGAAAAAAAAAATTACAAGGTCAAGAGTTCGATTCCCAGTGGCGAAAATTTTCAATTTTTTTATTTCTAGGGTAGAATTTTACGCTGAGCACGATAAAACATCTAGAAATGGATGATTTCATTGAAATCCCAGGTTTTAGAGCTGTTTAACTCAAAACAGTGAGCGTTCCCTTAATTTCATGGTTTTCAGAAGTTCTTATGCTGAAAACTTTCAGGCGTTTCAAATAAAAAACTCCCCCGCCCACTGCCCAGGCCCTCATACCCACTCACATTTCCCACACGACAATCTGGATCACTATTGACTGCCCCATTATTCTTACACTTATCCTTTCGATATCCATCAATTAGGATAAATTGATTTTTCCCCTTGATATCTGGTACCTTATCTGAAATGAAAGAGTACTGTACATACCGTACCCAAGAAAGGTTCTAGAGATCACCAAAGATCGCTTTTTGCACCTGAGCATTTTCAAAAATCGATAATTGTGCTCCTTTTGCTTCGCACAGATTCTCGGCATCTTTTTTGGGGCTTACAAAAATAAAAACACCCGGAAGGACCCACAAAAAATTGCCTAAAACTCCTCTTTTGAAGAGCCTACGGTTTACACTACTGTCACTCGTGTAAGCGCGGTGACTTACCGTGAATATAACCCCCGAGTTGCCCGAGCTCTAAACAAACTCGGTCCGATGCACCAATTTCGTAGATTAAAAAAATATTATATGAAATTATTTATTATTAGAAACAACGTGGAAAAATAAGAAATAATTGGACAAATGGGAGAAATGGGCAATTATTCATATTTGAAAGATTAAAAAATGGGATAATCCAAGTCCTACAAATTTTCACGAGCGATGAATGCGCCCTAAAAATATCTCGGGTGATTTGGGGATATTTTGAACCTCGGACCATGATTTCACTTCATGATGGGTATATGGCGAGCGGAAGCAACAATGATAACGGCGAGAACTGAAAATGTGAACATTTCAGGATATAATTAAAATAATAAAAATAAAACTTACAATTGTTGTCAGTTGGCATATCCGAAGAAAAAATAAACAAATTTAAAATAATAAATAAATTATTGTAGTTTAGATACAATGTATTTTTGAAACATATTTTTTCTTCCAAGAGGAGGAAAAAAAAGTGAATCAATAAGCGGCGCGGCGCATTATCCCTCTTAGAGGAGACGCAGAGAAAAATACACTTCAAACAGAGAAGAAAAGAGAAAATGGACGAAATATGAGAAAATTGCAATTTCATCGAATTCGGAGTGAAATTCTGATCTAGAAAGAATTTTAGAAAAAAGAAAAGTTAATTTTTTGACAAGCGGGATCGAACCCTTGACCTTGTGGGCCGAAAAACCCGGGAATTGAATTACGGCCCACAAGGTCAGGGGATCGATCCCGCTTGGGAACAAACTATTTTTTCTTTTTCCTAAATATGTTTCTAGATCAGAATTTTGAGAGGAATCTGAATTTCAGCATGCTAATCTCTGAAAATCTTAAATTCGAAGAAAAAATACGCGGTGAAGTATGAAAACACAGTTTGGAGAGGCTTTTTGAAGAGATTTTAGAGATATTCTTGAATAAATGTATTCTCAGAAAAAAAAAATTGGGATTTCGCCGTCACTGGGATTCGAACCCCTGACCTTGTGGGCCGAAAACCTCAGGAATAGAATTACGGCCCACAAGGTCAAGGGTTCGATCCCGCTTGTCGACAAATTGTTTTTTCTTTTTTCAAATAATGTTTCTAGATCAGAATTACGAGAGGAATCCGAATTTCAGCATGAGAAACTCTGAAAACTCTGAATTCCAAGAGAACAAAACAAACTTTTTTTAAATCATGAAATTATTTATTATTGGAAACAGTATGGAAAAAATGGCAAAATAAAAAATAATTGGAGAAATGGTAGAAATGGATGATTATTCAAGTTTGAAAAATTGAAAAATGGGATAATCCAAGTCCTACAGATTTTCACGAGTGATGAAGGCGCCCCACAAAAATCGCGGATGATACTTTTTGTGAGGGCTTCGACTTCCTTTTTGTGTTGTGCCAGGTCGCATATAAGATGATATATGAGAAAATTGCAATTTCATCGAATTCGGAGTGAAATTCTGATCTAGACAGAATTTTAGAAAAAAGAAAAATCAATTTGTTCACAAGCGGGGTCGAACCCTTGACCTTGTGGGCCGTAATATCCTTTCTCGCTTGTATTGAGTTTTGCGGCCCACAAGGTCAGGGGTTCAATTCCCAGTACCGGCGAAGTCCCAATTTTATGTGTTGAGAATACAATTTTTGAAGAAAACCTCCAAAACCTCTCCAAAAAGCCACTCCAAACTGTGTTTTCATACTTCACCGCGTATTTTTTCTTCGAATTTAAGATTTTCAGAGATTATCATGTTGAAATTCAGATTCCTCTCAAAATTCTGATCTAGAAACATATTTAGGAAAAAGAAAAAATAGTTTGTTCCCAAGCGGGATCGATCCCCTGACCTTGTGGGCCGTAATTCAATTCCCGGGTTTTTCGGCCCACAAGGTCAAGGGTTCGATCCCGCTTGTCAAAAAATCAACTTTTCTTTTTTTTTTAAATTCTTTCTAGATCAGAATTTCACGCTGATCTCGATGAAATTGCAATTTTCTCATATTTCGTCCATTTTCTCTTTTCTTCTCTGTTTGAAGTGTATTTTTCTCTGCGTCTCCTCTAAGAGGGATAATGCGCCGCGCCGCTTATTGATTCACTTTTTTTTCCTCCTCTTGGAAGAAAAAATGTTTCAAAAATACATTGTATCTAAACTACAATAATTTATTTATTATTTTAAATTTGTTTATTTTTTCTTCCGATCCTACCAACTGACAACAAGTGTAAGTGTTATTTTTATTATTTTAATTATATCCTGAAATGTTCACATTTTCAGTTCTCGCCGTTATCATTGTTACTTCCGATCGCCACATACCCATCATGAAGTGAAATCATGGTCCGAGGTTCAAAATATCCCCAAATCACCCGAGATATTTTTAGGGCGCATTCATCGCTCGTGAGAATTTGTAGGTCTTGGATTATCCCATTTTTTAATTTTTCAAATATGAATAATTGCCCATTTCTCCCATTTGTCCAATTATTTCTTATTTTGGTATTTGTCCACGCTGTTTCTAATAATAAATAATTTCATATAATATTTTTTTTTTAAATCTACGAAATTGGTGCATCGGACCGAGTTTGTTTAGAGCTCGGGCAACTCGGGGGTTATATTCACAGTAAGTCACCGCGCTTACACGAGTGACAGTAGTGTAAACCATGGGCTCTTCAAAAAAGGAGTTTTAGGCAATTTTTTGTGGGTCCTTCCGGGTTTTTTTTGTTTTTGTAAGCCCCAAAAAAGATACCGAGAATCTGTGCAAAGCAAAAGTAGCACAATTATCGATTTTTGAAAATGCTCAGATGCAAAAAGCGATCTTTGGTGATCTCTAGAACCTTTCTTGGGTACGGTATGTACAGTACCCATTTCCAGACAAGGTCCCAGATATCAAGGGGAAAAATCAATTTATCCGAATTGATGGATATCGAAAGGATAAGTGTAAGAATAATGGGGCAGTCAATAGTGATCCAGATTGTCGTGTGGGAAATGTGAGTGGGTATGAGGGCCTGGGCAGTGGGCGGGGGAGTTTTTTATTTGGAACGCCTGAAAGTTTTCAGCATAAGAACTTCTGAAAACTCTGAAATTAAGGGAACGCTCACTGTTTTGAGTTGAAGAGCTCTACAACCTGGGATTTCAATGAAATCATCCATTTCTAGATGTTTTATCGAGCTCAGCGTAAAATTCTACCCTAGAAATAAAAAAAATTGAAAATTTTCGCCACTGGGAATCGAACTCTTGACCTTATGGGCCGTAACAGCTTTCTTGGTTTGTATGAGATTTCACGGCCCACAAGGTCAGGGGTTCGATCCCGCTTGTGAAAAATTTGATTTTTCTTTTTTCTAAAATTCTGTCTAGATCAGAATTTCACTCCGAATTCGATGAAATTGCAATTTTCTCATATTTCGTCCATTTTAACCTACAAATCCTTCATTTCTCCTCTCTTTTCTCTTTGAAGTGCATTTTTCTCTGCGTCTATTGATTTTAGGCTCTTTTCTGTCCCAAAATGGGTCCATTTGAGCACAAAAACAGTCGATTTTATGAGACTTTAAAAATCGGTGTAAAATTTAATAACACTCATCAAAAATGTATTTAAATACTCCCCAAATCCATAAAAATATATAGAAATTCATGATTTTCCTCTATTTTCTAGTGATTCTCATCATCTCTTCTTCTGGAGTCAGAAGTCAGGATTCTTATTGTGTAGATAGTGTCGAGGTACCTGAAACACAAGTCGAGATCCCTAAAAACACTGGAAAATGCTCCGATGGCTTCCTATACTTCTACCGTACTCCTAGACCTGAGAATCAGCATACTTCTGGATGGTGTTTGAAGTTGATCAAAGCACAACAATCAATAAGCCAGAGGGATGGGGAGATGTTGTGTGCTCAGAATGGAGCACAAATATCGATTTTTGATAATCATGGGGAGGAGGTGAAGATGTTTGGATCCCTCCCTGCTTCTGAACGTATCATAAACGTAAGAATTGATGGGTATCGTAAGGAAAAGTGTAAGATTGATCATAACATTTGGAATGATCCAGATTGCCGCAAGGGATACGTAAGTGATCTCCTGTGGAGCTCATAGTACTGTATACTGATTTTCAGGCTTTCCAAATGAAAAGCAACTTCACCGATCCAACATATCAACTCAACAATTTCCAAGCAGGAGACCCTAATTATTATACAAAAGGGGATGAGTAAGTACAGTACTTTTTTTAAATGTGGTACTGTAGTTTTTGAATTTCAGCCCGAATGCAGAATTCTGCATAACTTTGTCAGCTGTGAGACATGAAACACAGGATTTGTCGTGTTTGGGAACTGCTCCGGGTTGGAATATGCTTGGAGTTCTATGTGGAAAGAAGCCTAATTAATTTTTGAAAACGATTTCTGGTTAAATGAAGATTTTTTGTTGTAAATGGGTATGAAATTCAGATTCTTCTCAAAATTCTGATCTAGTAACATTATTTGAAAAAAGAAAAAACAATTTGTCGACATGCGGGATCGAACCCCTGACCTTGCGGGCCGAAATTTCCTTATTGGGCTGTAGAGAGTTTTGCGGCCCACAAGGTCAGGGGTTCGACTCCCAACTGCCGAAAGTGTTCAATTTTTTTCTGTTTCCAGAGTAAAATTTCATGTTGAACTTGATAAAACATCTAGAAATGGATAATTTTATTCATGAACCGGTTTTTTCGAGCTTTTTCACTTAAAACAGTGAATCATCCTAATTCATTGTGTATTTTCACTGAAATTCAACATTTTTTGAGTTTCACATGCTGAAAATCAGATTCGCCATAAAATTCTGATCTAGAAACTTTTTTAGAAAAAAGAAAAACATAGTTTTTCACAAGCGGGATCCAACCCCTGACCTTGCGGGCCGTAATTCAATTCCTGGGGTTTTCGGCCCACAAGGTCAGAGGATCGATCCCGCTTGTGAAAAAACTGATTTCTTTTTTTTCTAAAACTCTGTCTAGATCAGAATTTCACGCTGATCTCGATGAAATTGCAATTTTCTCATCTTTCGTCCATTTTCTCTTCTCTTCTCTGTTTGAAGTGTATTTTTCTCTGCGTCTCCTCTAAGAGGGATAATGCGCCGCGCCGCTTATTGATTCACTTTTTTTTCCTCCTCTTGGAAGAAAAAATGTTTCAAAAATACATTGTATCTAAACTACAATAATTTATTTATTATTTTAATTTTGTTTATATTTTCTTCGGATATGCCAACTGACAACAAGTGTAAGTTTTATTTTTATTATTTTAATTATATCCTGAAATGTTCACATTTTCAGTTCTAGTTTCTATCTGCTGGTTCTATCAAAAATGTTTTGCCATCATCGTTCTCGCCATTGTCATTAGTGCTTCCGCTCGCCAGATGTTCGAAGCCGCGCACTCAATGTGCAAGAATGATAGAGAGATCTTTATCGCTTACACATCGCTGTTGGTTTGCAAAATGTGATGTAGATAAAGAACTCATGTTAAAACTTGCCTCCGATCAAGCCAAAAAGCGCCCAGAATATACGGAGAAGAACTGCAGACCTGGCACAACACAAAAAGGAAGACGAAGCCCTCACCAAATTTTTTTTAAATTTTTCTCCCATTTCTCCAATCATCTCTTTTTTTGGCATTGTTATATACTGTTTCCAATAATAAATAATTTCATAGTTAAAAAATAAAAAATCTACGAAATTGGTGCATCGGACCGAGTTCGTTCAGAACTCGGGCAACGACTAATTCAGGGAATACCGACTAGCGTATTTTTCCTAGAATTTAACATTTTCAGAGTTTATCATGCTGAACATCGAATTTCTCTCAAAATTCTGATCTAGAAACGTTTTTTTAGAAAAAAAAGAAAAATCAGTTTGCCAACAAGAGGGATCGAACCCCTGCGTTGCACGGCCCACAAGGTCATTTCCAGTGCTGGCGAAATCCCAATTTTTTTGTTGAGGACACAATTTTTGAGGAATATCTCCAAAACCTCTTCAAAAAGCCTCTCCAAACTGTGTTTTCATACTTCACAGCGTATTTTTCCTAGAATTCAACATTTTCAGAATTTATCATGCTGAAATTCAGATTCCTCTCGAAATTCTGATATAGAAACATAATTAGAAAAAAGAAAAAACAGTTTGTCGACAAGCGGGATCGAACTCCTGACCTTATGGACCGTAACAGCTTTCTTGGTTTGTATGAGATTTCACGGCCCACAAGGTCAGGGGTTCGACTCCCAACTGCCGAAAGTGTTCAATTTTTTTTGTTTCCAGAGTAAAATTTCATGTTGAACTTGATAAAACATCTAGAAATGGATAATTTTATTCATGAACCGGTTTTTTCAAGCCACTTAAAACAGTGAATCATCCTAATTCATTGTGTATTTTCACTGAAATTCAACATTTTTTGAGTTTCTCATGCTGAAAATCAGATTCGCCATAAAATTCTGATCTAGAAACATATTTAGGAAAAAGAAAAAATAGTTTGTTCCCAAGCGGGATCGATCCCCTGACCTTGTGGGCCGTAATTCAATTCCCGGGTTTTTCGGCCCACAAGGTCAAGGGTTCGATCCCGCTTGTCAAAAAATTAACTTTTTTTTTTCTAAAATTCTTTCTAGATCAGAATTTCACGCTGACCTCGATAAAATTCAAATTTTTCTTAGATTTCTGTCATTTTCACCTGCTAATCCTTCATTTCTCTTCTCTCTTTGAAGTGCATCTTTCTCTGCGTCTCCTCTAAGAGGGATAATGCGCCGCGTCGTTATTGATTCATTTTTTTCCTCTTTTTCTTAGAAGAAAAAATGTTTCAAAAATACATTGTATCTAAACTACAATAATTTATTTATTATTTTAAATTTGTTTATTTTTTCTTCGGATATGCCAACTGACAACAAGTGTAAGTGTTATTTTTATTATTTTAATTATATCCTGAAATGTTCACATTTTAAGTTCATATGCAGTTGATGGATTCAATTCAAATTTCGAAGAATATTTGGAAAACCTCTACATCGCTTTCGTTGGCTTCCTTTTCTAAAAAATTTTAATAAATATTTTTTATCTTCAAAATTGTGTTTTATATTTCAAGAATTACAGGAAATATTGATTGGTATGTATATAGGCTCTTTTTCAGCCGATTCAAGCTCAAAACTCAGGCCTGAAAGCCTCCGTCCTGCAAACCATCTAGTATATGTAGTTCTCTTGGAATTTAAAATTTTCAGAGATTGTTATGCTGAAATTCAGATTCCTCTCAAAATTCTGATCTAGAAACATTTTTAGAAAAAAGAAAAAAAAACAATTTGTCATCAAGCGGGATCGAACCCCTGACCTTGCGGGCCGTAATATCCATTCTGGCTTGTAGTGAGTTTTGCGGCCCACAAGGTCAGGGGTTCGATTCCCAGTGCCGGCGAATGCTCAATTTTTTTCCAAAATGCTATTTTGTTCAGATTCTTTTTAGAAAACTCTTCAAAAATAAATATTACCAACGAATTCGCTTGTTTTCATGGTTTTTTCGGTTATCCCGTAAGACAAGCTGATATCCGCCTTTTTTTTATTCATTTTATTCAAAACAAAAATGAAAAAAAAACTTAAATTCAAAATCAGCGTGAAATTTTGGTCATTTAGAGTATAATGATCGCATATTTTGGGTGAGTGGGCAATATTTTGCCCGCGCGGGTAGACTTTTGCCCACTTTTTGAAAATGTGGCATAATTATACTCAAACTGCCCGAAATTGTGTGCTGATTTCAATGGTGACAGCTAAATTCGATAAATTTCTAAGACAAGACAAAAATAAAAATGAAGTCTTCATTTCTCATCAGATCACCAAATTTTACACTTCTTCTCCGGATTCATCACACTTCCCTTTGCACACTGAAAAACTTTCGAGAATTCCGGCATATTCTGAAGTGGCAGATTGGCCCGATAATATCCTGTACTATGAGTATCCGTATCCAACGTGTGATTCATCGCCGCCGGCTTCATAATTTCACAAAAATTCTGAAAATAAGAATTCTTCGACCTGAAAATGAGACCTCCAATTGGAACCCACATTAGCATAGGCGATGAAGAACATCTTCTGAGGACTGAATTCTTCCATTCCGGGTAGTTTCACAGTTTTTTGCGAATTTCGGCCAAGTTTTCGGAGGTATGCTTGATAGGCGATTCGAAGTCCCCCATTATCCGCAATATTCTCGGTAAGTGTCTTTTTTCCCGCCAATTTTCGGCCAGTAAGAGGTTCGATTTCCTTACCATATTGATCGATAAAGCATTGAGTTTTGTTGTAGAACTCGGTCGATGTTTCATTATCCCACCAATTCCGAATATTACCATCTTCATCCATTTGTGAACCTAGAAAAAATGGGTACTTCGGGTGCACCGGGAAGCCCCCCCCCCATTTTCCCACTTACCCACTGTATCATACCCATGGGTAATTTCGTGCCCAATAACCATGCCCATCGACCCATAATTCGTAGCAGCGGGCGCTTCTCCCACAAACATTGGGAATTGTATAATACCCGCGGGGAACAAAATTGTGTTCATGTACATATAGTTAAGAGCATTCACTTGGAGCAAATATGTGCTCCACTCGACCTCAGGAGTACGGTAGATCTTCGAGAAATGATCGTTCTCTTTGGATATTATCAAGGAAATCGCATTTTTCAGATATTGACCAGGTTGGAGGTTGATATCCTTAAAAGGGCGCAAAACTGCGGTCTCATTGAGCAGATAGTCCGGGTACCTGGAAAATTCCCGAAAATTCCCAGAGTACCTCTACCCAGACCTACCCAATTTTAGGATGCATATTTTGCAACTTCTTCAAAGCTGTTTTCCTAGTTGAATCATCTAGCCAATCCACTTTTTCCAGCTCAATCTTCATAATATCTTTCAGATCTTTAACCATATTTTCAGCCACCGATTTGTCATTTTCAGTGAAATATTTGTGGAGAAACTCATTGGCCAAAGGAATCGATAATTTATCCCGAACATCGCGCAAACACATTTTCCACAGAGGAGCCTGAAAAGAGCTCTGAAATTGCTCAAGATCTAAGCTCAAAAAATCTCACCCTTGCACTATTCGAACCATGTAAACTATTTTCGAAAATCATGAAAGGTTCCCGATACTTGGCTGGGAGGTACATATTATAGGTCCGAATCAGATGCCACATCAAATAATTCTGAATCGTCACAGGGGATGTTGAATTGAGCACCGAGCCTAGTTGATCATAGTAGTCTTTTATGAAAAGATTGATTTCCATCGAATCTGGCATTTCGCCAAGGGATTGTTTCAGGTCCTCGTTGAAGTATAGGTCCCAATTTATGAAGCTGTAGCGATTCTTGAGTTCCCCGTAGGTCATGATATTTTTTTTCGCGCTCTGGTCTTCTGAATGCGAGCTTGAGCTGATCTGAAAAGTTCTCAGGTTTAACTAGAGCACAAAATCCTAATTTCAGAATTGGGCTCAACCCTATTTTTTTTGGAACCCCAAAGTCTATTTTGGGACTTTAAGGTCTATCTTAAGTCTAATTTAGTACCCTAAGGTTTATTTAAAGACCCTAAAGTCTATTTTTGGGACCGTAAGCTATATTCTGGGACCATAAGGTCTTTTTTAGAACCCTGAGTTTTTTTTGTAGAACCCAAAGGTCTATTTTGGGACCCTATGGTCTATTTTGTGACTCTAAAGGGTATCCATTCTGAGACCCTAATCTCTATTCTGGGTGTCTGAGGTCTTTTTTGGGACCTTAAGGTCTATTTTAGGTCTAAATCATTACCCCAAACTCTATTTCAGAACCCTAAGGTCTATTTTACGTTCTAGGATGCATTTAGGAACTCCGAGGTCTATTTTGGAACCCTAAGGTCTCTCCTAGGTCTAGTTTAGGAACCCGAGGTCAATTTTAGGACCTCAGGGGATATTTTAGGTCTATTTTGAGACTTTGAGGTATATTTTAGGACCATAAAGTCTAATTTGGAACCCTGAGGTCTGATTCGGGAAACTGAGGTCTTTTTTGTAACCCTGAGTTTTTTTTGTAGGACCCAAAGGTCTATTTTGGAACCCTGAGGTCTATTTTGTGACTCTAAAGGGTATCTTAGGTCCATTCTGGGACCCTAATCTCTATTCTGGGTGTCTGAGGTCTTTTTTGGGACCTTAAGGTCTATTTTAGGTTCTAGGATGCATTTAGGAACTCCGAGGTCTATTTTGGAACCCTAAGGTCTATCCTAGATCTAGTTTAGGAACCCGAGGTCAATTTTAGGACCTCAGGGGATATCTTAGGTCTATTTTGAGACCTTGAGGTATATTTTAGGACCATAAAGTCTAATTTGGAACCCTGAGGTCTGATTCAGGAACCTGAGGTCTTTTTTGTAACCCTAATTGTAAGGTCTATCTTAGGTCTCTTTTGGGACCCTGATGTGTATTTTGAGCCCAAAAAAGAGCCCGAAATTCTGAAGCCTCACTTCTGCTAGTCTCTTCTCAAAATCGATAATATCATCAACCAAACTCGCAGTATCATTGGCTCCTAAAAATGCTCCAAATCAGACAGTTCAAAGCTCCAAAACTCACCAAGTAGCTCAGAAATACCATCAGTTTCCCCACCAGTGATATTGGCTCCTGAAAACCTTGCTCAGATTGTGCTCCAGGGCTCCAAACTCACCTAAAAGCTCCAAAAGTGATGTCATGTATTGTCTATAGTGCTCCAGAATCTCTCCATCATAATGCTTCGAATACGAAAAAGTGGTTTCAGCCGAGAAAAACTGTAGAAAATGCTCATTTTTTGAGAATTTTAGGTGAAAAAACCTACATTCAACATGTATATTTTGGTATTTTTCAGAGAATTTGAGATAAATGGAGTAATTATAGAATGAATATTATGGAGGACTAGTTTTCCTGGAGAAAGCCTGAAGTTTGGCCTAAAAAAAGGACGAGCCTACCTGCTAGCTCTTCCCAATGTATGCTGGAATTAAAGCTAGAATTATCTAGAAGTGGCCAACCTCCTAGGCTGGAAATCAGGTCGAAAAGGGGTTCCAATCCTAGCTGATCCTTAGATTCTTTATCCATACAAGAGTTGAAGTAGGTTTCAACCAGAATCATAGAAGCGCTGGAATTATTGCGGGTGGAATTTTGAAGAATCGCGATCAGATGTTGTTCCAGGTCGAGAGCAATCTCCTTAAGTACATTGAGTTTGCTCTCGTGCTCTGGAATCGGATTCACAACGTCGTAGGAGCCACATGCGTATTCATAGAAGTCATCACAAGGATTCATCGATTGGTTCATGTTCTCCAGATATCTTTTGGCAAGATTTTGGCATTCTGTGGTGTTGCAGATGGATTCAGAATCAGAATCCGCCAAAATCAGAGGAACAGTTAATACCAAAAATAAAATCATGGTTTAGTGAATTCAAAAGGACGAAAATATTTTTTATATTGCGAAATGCTCTCACAAACATGCAGACATGCTAAAAATAGAAATTTCGATCTGTCTCTGAACCATAAAACAGAAATCAATATCTTCCTTTCTGACCAGAATTTTGTGCTGAGAATGATAGAAATATCGATTTTCATTGTCAGCATGATTTTCGTCATGAAATTTGGAGCATTTTGAGCCCAATGAGTGCTATGATTGGCCCATGGAGAGACCACGAGTTCAATTCCTCCAGAGAATATTTTGAGCTCAAAATCTATATTCCAGACCAGAATTTTGTACTGAAAACGCTGGAATTATGGATTTTCATTATCACAATTTTTTTTGTTCTGAAATTTGGAGGAGCATTTTGAGCCCAAATTGGCCGGATATATCAACACAAATAGTGATATAGTTGCTCCATGAAAACCCGAGTTCAATCCCCTCCAGAGCATGTTTTGAGCTCGAAAAGAATTCTCCTGATCAGAATTTTGTGCTGAAAACGATGGAAAAAACAATTTTCACTGATTACATCTTTTTGCCCATAAAATTTGGAGCATTTTGAGACCAAAAAGTGTTATAATTTCTTCATGGAGATACCCCGAATTTAATTCCCTAGAGCATCTTTTAGCTTAAAACCTATGGTTCTGATCAGAATTTTGTGCTGAGATCGGTAAAAATATTGATTTTCAGTAATCACATTTTTTTGCCATAAAATTTGGAGCATTTTGAGCCCAAAAAGCGCTATAGTTGCTCCGTTGAGACATGGAGAACCCTAGAGTTCAATCCCTCGGAGCATAGTTTGGCTTAAAACCTATGGTTCTGATCAATTTCAGAACAAAAAAAATTGTGATAATGAAAATCCATAATTCCAGCGTTTTCAGTACAAAATTCTGGTCTGGAATATAGATTTTGAGCTCAAAATTATCTCTGGAGGAATTGAACTCGTGGTCTCTCCATGGGCCAATCATAGCACTCATTGGGCTCAAAATGCTCCAAATTTTATGGCAAAAAAATGTGATTACTGAAAATCATTATTTTTACCGTTCTCAGCACAAAATTCTGATCAGAACCATAGGTTTTAAGCTAAAAGATGCTCTAGGGAATTAAATTCGGGGGATGCTCTAGGGAATTAAAATCTCCATGAAGAAATTATAACACTTTTTGGTCTCAAAATGCTCCAAATTTTATGGGCAAAACTAACTCATTTAACTAGAAAACACTGAAAAGTCAAATTCTTCTATGCAATTTCAATGTTTTCATGCAAAATTCGAGTGAATTTTATGACGTTGACATTTTTTTTGCACTTTTTTCAAACTTATTTTCCTAGCGTTTTAGCCGGGTTTTTGAGATAAAATCATGTCAAAAAACCCTTTATTACTTCCTCTCCACTGAAAACATGTAAATTTGAAGAAAAACTTTAATTTTCAGAGCAAACTTCGAGCTCGATTTTCAGCTTTCTGCGCGGAGCTCAGCAAAAGTTAAATACGGGATGTTGATCAGCATGAAAAGCTGCATAGGAACATAGGAAAAAATCCGGTTTAAAAATGTAGGACTCGGAAAACTTGATAGGTTTTTTTTTCCAAGGTTCAGTGTACTTTCAGTTCATCGGAGCAAACGACGGCGGTTATCCCGATACGAACCAATTCAACGGAATCCAGTGGAACGATTCGAGATTCTCTCGATATCCCATGAAAAAATACGTGGAAGAGCCAATCGAATATACTATTCAAAATTTGACAAGAGATATTAAAAAAGAGCCCACAAATATGTGGTCGAATAAGGAATTCGTGGATTATGATGAGATGTTGACAATGATAAAACTGAAGAATATATAATTACTCCTGCTTTGGAGGCTTCTCAGTATAAAACAACAAATAGTTGGGGTAGAAATGTGATTCAGACAGACTTCTTCTCAATACTGGTCGAGTTCATCTTAATAAATGTGTCCTCCAAAGATGATTGAACTAGGAAGTAGTTCTCAACATGCAGTCCATCTACAACTTTTTTGACTTCATTCATTTTTGTGCTCCATTTCTCTCCCTTTCCTCGTGGTAGCTGTAAATTTTTTTTTTTTTTTTTTAAATAATGCATCTAACCAACCTCCCAAACAAGATTGTTGGTATGATCATCTTCATCAGTCAATAATATACTCTTTTCTCCAAATGTTTGTCGAATTTTCTCGATTATTTCCTTCCTTTCATTCTCATGTTCTTTCTCTTTTTCATTCTCTTTTTCATTCTCTTTCTCATTTTTCATAACAATAGTCAATGTGAATGTATTTCCATATTTTGATTTGAGATCCTGATGACTTCCCAATGCAATCATTTCTCCTTTTCTCAATATTCCAATCCTAGTACACAATGCTTCACATTCTTCCATTGAATGTGATGTCAACATGATTCCTGTCGATGCCCCATGTTGTTTCCCACTTCTCATTCCCACTACAATATCCCATAGATCCCTTCGAGCCTTCGGATCTACTCCCGCTGTCGGTTCATCCAAAATTATCAGATTTCCAGAATTACCCGCGCTTCTGGATAGAATCGCCATCGCCATCGATATTTTCCGCTTCTGTCCTCCACTACAGTACTTGATCCTTTTATCAGCATTTCCAGTCATTCCAACACAATCAATTAGTTCGTTGACAAGTTCCGAAGGATTTTGATAATTATGAAGTCTGACCATGATCTTGAGAATATCTCGACCAGTGAAATCCGCCAAAACTGCGTCGAATTGTGGGCAATATCCAACTCTCTGAAATTTGTCGTCAATTAGAATTTCAGACATTTATATTTTTCAGACTCACCACCCAATGATCCACTTGAGCTTCGCCAATCGTCGCCTTTCCAGAACACGCAAACTGTTTACATGTGAGAATTTCAATCATCGTCGATTTCCCCGCCCCATTCACACCCAACAATCCAAAACATTCACCCGGTTTGACACCCAAGAATACACCATTCACCGCCTGATAATCACCATATCTCTTCACCAAATCATCCACCAATACAGTACAATTTTCCGGGGTGAGGTGACCATCTATGACATCCTTTTCTTCCTTCTCCACAGCTTGACACGGTTCCATATTCTGAAAGTTAAATTTTCTTTTGGTGTAGGAAATTGGTGCACTCACCAATGGTGTCTTGCTCCTCGCCAAATGTCTTGAATGAATCCATCCATTAATGGTCCTTTGAACAAATTTCGATGAGATCAAAAATAGCACAAGATTATAGAAAACAGCGGATCCTAGTAGACTGAAACTGTCAAATTCTGAAAAAAAAATATATGGTCAAGTAAGAACAATGTCGAGAATCTCAGGAAAAACTTCAGAGTTCTGAAGGACATCTCCAGAAGTTGAAGTATTCGCTTCAGAATACTTAAAGCTTCAGATTCCGAGAAAATATTGCCAGAATCTTAGAAAACGCGTCAGAATTCTGAAAAACATTTCCAGAAGTTGAGATCTTCGCTTTAGAATACTTGAAACATCAGAATTCTAGAAAATTGTTTCTAGAATCTCAGAAAAAGTTTCCGAATCCTGAAGGACATCTCCAGAAGTTGAGATATTCGCTTGAAAATATTTAAAACTTCAGAATCCTGAAAATTTCGCTCCAGAATACTTAGACCTTCAGATTCCGAGAAAATATTGCCAGAATCTTAGAAAACGCTTCAGAATTCTGAAAAACATTTCCAGAAGTTGAAGTATTCGCTTCAGAATACTTGAAACATCAGAATTCTAGAAAATATTTCTAGAATCTCAGAAAAAGTTTCCGAATCCTGAAGGACATCTCCAGAAATTGAGATATTCGCTTGAAAATATTTAAAACTTCAGAATCCTGAAAATTTCGCTCCAGAATACTTAGATCTTCAGATTCCGAGAAAATATTGCCAGAATCTTAGAAAACGCTTCAGCATTCTGAAAAACATTTCCAGAAGTTGAGATCTTCGCTTTAGAATACTTGAAACATCAGAATTCTAGAAAATATTTCTAGAATCTCAGAAAAAGTTTCCGAATCCTGAAGGACATCTCCAAAAGTTGAGATATTCGCTTGAAAATATTTAAAACTTCAGAATCCTGAAAATTTCGCTCCAGAATACTTAGACCTTCAGATTCCGAGAAAATATTGCCAGAATCTTGAGAAATGCGTCAGAATTCTGAAAGATCATGTCCAGAATCTCAGGAAAAAGCTTCAGAATTCTGAAAGACATCTTCACAAGTTCAAATATTCGCTGAAATTCAAAATGTCCAAACATAACTTTCCAATTTTCAAGGCTGAAAATGTTTCTCACTCACTGTAAATTTCAATATCGTTCTTTATGTAATCGGGAAAGCAAAGGAACACAGCTATTTTAATCGCAAACATCACTTTCGGATCCATATTATGATAGCTCCAAAGGATAAGAGTGATAAATGGTTGATATGGAAACAAGAAGCGGAAATAGTGGAAGTATGAGAACTGAAATCAAAATAAGGGGTATTTAATATGGGATTAGTGGGCTCACCTTATCACGAAAGACCCAATCGATTACAAGTTTGATAAATGGAACAAAGAACGAGAAAATGATGACAAGAATGGTGATTTTGGTGGACGAATCAATGAGGAACGACAAGATGAAGATGATCGGAGATGTTGCGAGCCATACAAGACAACTTATCCAGAAGAATCTGGAAATTAATTGGAGCGGGGTCTAAAATAGGGTCCCTATTCTTCTTATGCTGATCAACATCCGGTATCTAATTTTTACTGAACTCCACGCGGAAAGCTGGATATTCAGGTTTTTTCTCTCAGATCTCAGTGCACTACTGGGCAAATATGAGCCCAGTTATGACAATTTAAAAAAAAACATGGCAGTACCAATTTTTGATCACTACTATATGTAGGTATAAGATCTTGAATTTCAGCCTTTTGAATTCTGAATCTTTGATTTTCAGCAATATTTGATGTCTTCTTGTGCTCAAAATGCTCCAAATTTCGAGCCAATGACGATTTTAGTGCTCAAATCCAACATAATTATCGTTTTCAGCTATTTTTTGAACTCAAAATGCTTGAATTCAACTTTGATTGTGTTCAGAGATAACTTTGAGCTCACCAAAAATGCGATACATGATGTTGATTAGCATCAAAAACAGTGTCAAACTCACTCCCACGCCGTCTGACCGCGCACAATGTCGAAAAACACAAATGATCCAATGAATCCGGACAAAGTTATTGTGAAAATCAAAAATTCCCAAAAATAAATTGAAAACCAGTAGATATATGGAGTCATTTCAGTGAGAAATTGCTGATGTTTGAATTTCGACACTCGTTCTTCGGCATGTAAAACTGCACAAGTCGAGGTACTGTAGGTGACCAAAAATGTGAAGAGGATAACGATGAAAGAGTAGACAATCGAGTAGGCAACCTGTAACTGTTCAAATTCCCAAAAAAAAAAAAAAAAAAAATTTTCAGCTCTCTTAAAAATATCGTGTAGTTCTTTTGGACTATATAGGGTAACTTTTCATCCTGATCATTTCTAGAAGAATTCTGATACTTTCAGAAATTTTCTGATAATTCACAAAATATGGAAAAATTCATGTGAAAAATAATGAAATTTTACGTCAGGTTTAGTTTTTTTTTTTTCTCAAAATTTGAAGTTTACAATTTGATTTGGATATTTTATCATATAGTTGCTAAACTATAGGGTAACTTTCCAACCTGAACATTTCTAGAACCTTAGTTTTGTGTAAAAATGAAAGATTATAGCATTTTCAGATATTTTGGCAATTTTCTGATAAATCAAATCTTGAAAAATTCATGTGTAAAATGAAGAAATGTTTAGTTTTTTTTTCAAAATTTGAAGTTTACAATTTGATTTGGATATTTTATCATATAGTTACCTAAACTATAGAGTAACTTTTCACCCTGAACATTTCTAGAACCTCAGTTTCATGTAAAAAATGAAAAATTATAGTATTTTCAGAAAATATGAATACGGGATAATAATGCTCACATACCGCGTAGTCCGAGTGCAAAACCCAATGAAATCTAATCTTATAATCAATTGTAATCAGTCCTGGAGGTAGCTTGAGCTTCAAAAATGCTCCAATCGACAATGCCTTCATCATCTTCTCATTGATCCAGACAGCAGTGGCCACTTGATTCTCCACTTTGACAACAACCGAGATCCTTCTGAAGAACTGCTCCTTGTTCACAATATCCATCAATTCTCGACTTGTTCCAAACTTCCTAATTATCAGGTTTGGATTTGTCTTGAAGAATGCTTCAATCCTCGAGGCATCAGAATCCGATCGAATAACAACAATCGAGTTGGCCGGAATCAAGTTAATATCAAGATTCGTCTTCTGAACCCCTCCATACTTCTCATGCGAACTAAAATAATACATGGCAAGTAGAAGAAGGCCAACGGGAATGATAAAATTGAGAATGTGAAGTGCCAAGTTCCTTCGGATATAAATCATTCGTTTCAGAGTGAGACCAATAAACTGGCTCAATGGTCCAAAGGCTGGCTCCTCCTCTTTTTTCTCGAGCAACTTGTGGAGAGTTTCAGATTTTTGCTCGGCGGTTCGGTTCTTGTTTGCATCCTTTTCACATTGCTCAATCACATTGATGAACACCTAGAAAATGAGCAAGCGTTTTGCTCGATTGGTGTCAGTTTGAAGGCTCACCTGCTCCAACGAGTTCAACGACACTCCAAGCGATGAAATCTCCACATGTTTCACTTTCTCCAAATTCTTCAAACTTTTCACCGCATCCGCGTTGGAGTCCTTCTCTGAAAGCGCTTCAAGACACTTCAACATCTGGATAACATGTGTTTTGTCATCAGAAGGCACATTGAACTCAATCATCTGGCCACGTGTATCCTTCTGAAACCAAGAAATATTGACAGGGATAGAACTATAGTGTTATAATACTTACAATTGTCGAGTCATGCACAAACTTCTTACAAACATCCAGAAGAATCGGAGCATCTCTTTCAGCATCGCCAGTTACAACTGTGATCAACCATCCACCTCCGAATTTCGATTTAAGAAACTGTGAACTTCCAGATGCTTGGATTCTTCCCTCTGACATCACATACACCCAATCCGCCAATTTATCCGCTTCATCCATGTTATGTGTTGTCAACAGGATAGTTCGATCCTTCTTGATGGATCGGAGCATTTTCTGAACATCCAGTCTTGCTCCAACATCCATCCCAGCCGTGGGCTCATCCAAAAGAACTACACTACAATCACCAATCAACGCCATACACATGCAAAGTTTCCTTTTCATTCCACCTGATAGATTCTTGGAGAGCTCATTCTTCTTCTCCAACAAATTGATGGCGGTCAGCAGATTTTCAGCATCCTCTCTAAATGGGGTATCAGCTCTCTTCAACGAGTGCACAATCTTCAAATGCTCCCAGACTGTCAATTTTTCGATTATTGGGTTGTATTGGGGGCAAAGTCCAATCTTCTTGCGGGCCTCGTGAAGATTCGAAGCCACATCCAGTCCACTAACCTCAATTGTACCTGGAAATTCCTTGTGCTTTTGGGCCCCGCGGGCCCTTAATTAAGATTTACAACCGGGCCGGGCTCGAGCCCGGCCCCGTTTTGTTTTTTGACATTTTTAAATTAACAGCCCGCGAGCTTGACGAAGATTGAAATGACAATTGCAGAATAAGACTGGTAGACTGGTCCCGCGGGCCCCGCGGGTTTCTAAGGTAAAGCCCGAGCCCGGCCCGAAAGCTTAATTCTTGAAAATTAATTAGAAGCCCGCGGGCCACCCGCCCGAAAGCACAAGCCTGCCTGGAATACAGCAATGGTGAGTAAGGAATGGATATTCCCAACATTCTAAAACAAGTTACATCAAATTGACCCTACTTATCAAGATTCTGAAGTGAGAATTGTCGGTTAAAAAGTCCTCAGACAAAAAAGTTAGGAACCTTCAAAGCTGGTTTTTAATCGTTTTACTGGTCATTTCGATGTCAATTTTCAGTTTTTGATGGTTTTCGGGTTATTTCAAGGTTAAAAATTGTGCGCTAAGGAAAAATGGAACGCTCAATTTGAATCAATTTTACAATTTCCGATTTTCTAGTCCACTTCAGAGAAAATTATTTAAAAATAGGTTCAAGTCAGTTTCGAACATAAGTACCCTTCATCAAAAAAATACAATATCAAGAGCATGGGTCTTTTTCTAGAAGAACGTGAGCCCAGCCCTTTCTCACCTTCAGTCGGTTTGATCATCCCGGAAATCATGGCAAATGTTGTGCTCTTTCCACATCCATTATGTCCTAGAAGCACCGATACTTGTCCTCTGATTGCTCGCATCGTCAGCCCTTTTACCGCCATTTCGCCAGTTGGATAAATCTTGACCACATCATGGATATCAATATCCGATTCCATCTTTTTGCGGAGTTCTTCGTCTTGCGCAGCGCCAGCGATATGATGCTTCTCCTTGTCGCTTTGCGAGTCAGCTCCACCCTTTTCACGCTTCTAAATAGAGAATCCATTGATTGAGAACTATTGATTGGCACTCACCGTTGGACTCCCTGGCGGTGTTCCATCATGAGTCATAGTATGTGTTTTTTCATGAGGATGATGATCACGATGCTCCTTTTTCTTGTGCAAAATCTTGTGCCAACATCCCATCATATTCAATCTCCCACCCATTTCATCCACCAAAACCGCCAAACCAAACATCATCGCCGCATTGACAATCAAAGCCACCCAAAGAGCCCAAAGGGGGTAGACCCTGTCCGATGCGGCGAACATGGAAAACTCATTAAACTCGTCCATCGTGTCAAGAGTCTCTCCAATGTAGTGCATATTGAATGTGAAGATCAGGGAGGTCGGCAGAATTATCCAGTAATCCGATAGTTTTTCCGTATCGGATCCAACTGTGAAATAGGGTATTGTGACGAGGGTGAGCCAGACGACGAGACATGTCAGGATAGCTGGTTTCTGGGTTTTGAAGAAGCTGGCAATCATGAATGCAAATGTGATGGCAGGTATCAGGTAGAGAAGGGTAGAGACACAGAGGTAGATGGCAACGGCAGTTGACTGAAATCAAAAAGTTAAAAGATAGGGGCTTTCTAGACCAGAATTTTGTGCTGAAAACGATAAAGACGGTCAATTTTAGCATAACTATCATTTTTGTCTCGAAATTTGGAGCATTTTGAGCACAAAAAATAGGCTTAATTAGCTTTTGGAAGAAGAGAAGAGTTGGGCCTTTAATCAAAAGACCTAGGAAATTTTCATCAAAATCTGGGTCACTCAATTTTGGACATAAAATAGGGGAAAAGCTCTTTTTTGGTGAAAAATAAACATCGCCATCATGTTTGGCGTACCCGAAAACCTTTTATAACAAAATTTGAGCACTTTTTCTAAAATTTCATAATCCAGGGTCACTCTAAAAGGTTTTCTGAAATTCTGAAACCTCATTTTTCGAGAAAATTGCATTTTCAACTTGTCAGTTTTGAAATTTATAAAGTTAAAACCCCTTCCCTGAGAAAATTAAGATGCCCTCCGAAAATCATTCAATTTCTAAACTTTTCTTTTTTTTTCTAGCGTTTCTAGAATTTTAAGTTAAATGAAGGTTCTAGGGTTCTTATTCATACTTGGTTACCTATGGTTAGACCCTAGGACTTAAAAACTTTCCTGCTGAAATTAACACATCTAAAATCTTGGCAAACACTGAATAGGGGTGTTAATCGGCTGAAAACGATGATTATGTTGAATTTGAGCATTAATATCATGTTCAGCTTAAATTTTGGAGCATTTTGAGCACAAAAAGTGCTAGTTTCCACCCACCTTCCGAGTCTGAGCAAAAAAGATGAGGCCCGGCGTGAAAATGAGCACACACTTGGCCAAGTTGAACAAGAAATGAGCCAGATAATAGGTCGACATTGGCAAGCCCATCGACACCAAATATTGCTGAAAATCAGGGATTCAGAAGGCTTTCTGCTGAAACAACTCCAAATCTCACCCGAAACGTGGCCTTTTCATGAACAATGTGTCTGGTAATATTGATGACGACTAGGATAATGAAATTTTGCATGACTCGGAGCACAAATGCGCTCATGGCGCTTGGCGAAGTTTGTGGCAGGGTGTAGATGATGGGAAGAGTGGCACTGAATGTTGATCCAACTTTTTGGGTCAGAAAATGAACAACTCCTTTTTGCATTGAATCGTCCATTTCCTGGCTGAAAATTAATTTAAAGATTTCTGTAGTTGGAGAGTTTGGAGCATTTCGACTTTGAGCATTTTTTGTTTAATAAACACGTTACATTTTTGCTCCTGAAGCTATTCAGCTGGAAATTTAGATTTCCAAAAAATATCACAAAAATGCTGGAAATGGTGATTTATTTTTTTGCTCTACACGTTTGAAATCATAAAAACTCGAAAACAAAATGCAAAACAAGTTCTATTGATTTGCTCCTGGAGCAGAATTTTGTGCTTAAGATGACAAAAATGCTCATTTTCAACAAACTCCTTCATTTTTAACATGAAATTTGGAGCATTTTGGGTCCAGAAAAACTAAATTCAGGTTTTGAGAAAGTTAAAATAGTTACTAAGTAACATTTTGGAGCATGTTTAATAATGTTTAATAAGAAATGTTCATTCCCAACAAAATCATCATTTTGCCATGAAATTTGGAGCATTTACTATCCAGAGAAGAGGTTTTAAGGTTTAGCGAGAGCCAAAATAGCTCCTTTTGGAGCATTTTCAAAATTAGCATGAACCACTTCCGGAGCAGAATTTAGTGCTCAAAACGATTAAAATGCTCATTTTCAACAAAATCATCATTTTTAACATGAAATTTGGAGCATTTACTATCCAAAAGAGCGGGTCTAAGGTTTCGCGAGAGCCAAAATATCTCCTTTGGAGCATGTTCAAAATAAAAATGAATCACTTCCGGAGCAGAATTTAGTGCTCAAAACGATTGAAATGCTCATTTTTAACAAAATCATCATTTTAACATGAAATTTGGAGCATTTTCTGTCCAAAAAAGCAGGTCTAAGGTTTCGCGAGAGCCAAAATATCTCCCTTTGGAGCATGTTCAAAATAAAAATGAATCACTTCCGGAGCAGAATTTAGTGCTCAAAACGATTAAAATGCTCATTTTCAACAAAATGATCATTTTTACCATGAAATTTGGAGCATTTACTATCCAAAAAAGAGGTTTAAAGGTTCTGTGAGAGCCAAAATAACTCCCAGGTAAAACTTTTAGAGCATGTTCAAAATCAGCATAACTCGCTTCCGGAGCAGAATTTCGTGCTGCAGACGACAAAAATGCTCATTTTCAACAGAGTTATCACTTTTGTCATGAAATTTGAAGCATTTACCAGAAAAGAGTTTTAAAGTTTCTGTGAGAGCCAAAATGAATCACTTCTGAAGCAGAATTTTGTGCTCAAAACGATAAAAATGCTCATTTTCAACAAAATCAATAATTATGATGCTCATTCATTGCTCTAAGCCTTTGTAGTCCTACGCACCCCTGACTCTCTCTACCCCAATTGGTCTTTTCATATCCAAAAGTTTCCAAAGTCGTTGTGACGTCATATGTGCCAGTCTGATTGTCATCTTCAACTCCAGAATACAACTGTGTCATCCTAGTTGCCAGGATTTGGAATGCGTCCGCCGAAAATATGTCCTTAATTCCATCGCCAGCAATTCTCGTCAAATTTGGGATTGTTTTTTCAGTTGGCTCTTCCACATATCGACTGGGTTGCAGCCAGACGAAATCCCTGTTAGTTCTCACATCAACAATCTCCTTTTTATCTGTTTCTTTGACAAACTGTAACAGAAGAAGATTTTTAAGAGAATAATCTAGCCAACCAACCATGAGACAGAGATATCCGATGCCCATAAAGAGCAACATAACGAGCACAATTTCGAAGATACTGTAGAGTATACTACGGTACATAATTCGAATATCTTTCAGAATCAGTGTAAACAACATTTTGTTTTCTCATAGAAAATAATTCGAAACTGATCAATTATTGGTTATATAAGCATTAGTGACTGGAAAAAACAAAGGTCACGTTTCAAAAAAATTCGGAGCATGTTCAAAATGAGCATGAACCGTTTCCGGAGCATAATTTTGTGCTGAAGACGATGAAAGTGCTCTTTTCCAACAAAAGCATCATTTTTACCATGAAATTTCGAGCATTTTCTGTCCAAAAAACGGTTTTAAGGTTTCGTGAGAGCCAAAATTGCTCCCAGGTGAAACTTTTGGAGTATTCAAAATGAGCATATTTCGCATCCGGAGCAAAATTTCGTGCTTAAGACGATGAAAATGCTAATTTTAAACAGAATCTGCCTAGGGGGTGACTAAGAATGAGGAGGGGTCTAAGAGCTTGGGGTAGGTTTATTAGTAGCGTCCCCCTATAATTCCCTTTTTAATATCTAGGGGGTGACTAAGGTTAAGGAGGGGTCTCATAATTTTTTTCTGGGGTACCAGTAGTGACCTTAAGCCAGTCGCCAAGTTTGGTTAGCTTAAACTTTTTGGTTCCCGAGATATGGGTTTGGGGTAGGTTTATTAGTAGCGTCCCCCTATAATTCCCTTTTTAATATCTAGGGGGTGACTAAGGTTAAGGAGGGGTCCCATAATTTTTTTCTGGGGTACCAGTAGTGCCCTGAACCCA
>LR548711.1:0-161665 GCA_900536415.3 Caenorhabditis sp. 38 MB-2015
AAAATATCATGTGATTTGTGGCCCTAAAGAGGGCCGTTGGGTTCGGTTTGTTGATCTCAACACGGAATAATCGAAATTATTCCTTGTCTCCGGCAGTCTTCTTTGGCAACAAGACAGCTTGGATGTTTGGCAAGACTCCTCCTTGAGCGATGGTGACTCCAGACAAAAGTTTGTTCAATTCTTCGTCATTTCTGACGGCCAATTGCAAGTGTCTTGGGTTGATACGGCTCTTCTTGTTGTCTCTTGCGGCGTTACCGGCCAATTCCAAAACTTCAGCAGCCAAGTATTCGAGAACGGCGGCCAAGTAGACTGGGGCTCCAGCTCCGACACGTCGAGCGTAGTTTCCTTTACGGAGAATACGATGAAGACGACCAACTGGGAATTGAAGTCCAGCTCTCGATGAGCGCGATTTGGCCTTTCCTCCGGTCTTAGCTTTTCCTCCCTTTCCACGTCCAGACATAGTTAATGAGATTTTAACTGTGTAAATACAGAATGAGAAAAGAAAAATAATGTGTGATTATATATTTGTGTGCGGAAGGGGGCGGAGTCCTGACTCCTCCCCATTCCACACACAATATAAATGGAAATAATTTCGTTCGCGTTTTTCATACTTGTTCACAAGTTCTCGTTCAACATGCCACCAAAGCCATCTGCCAAAGGAGCCAAGAAAGCCGCCAAGGCCGTCAAGCCAAAGGGAGACAAGAAGAGACACACGAAGAGAAAGGAGTCCTACTCGGTCTACATCTACCGTGTCCTCAAGCAAGTCCACCCAGACACTGGAGTTTCTTCAAAAGCCATGTCAATCATGAACTCGTTTGTCAACGACGTTTTTGAAAGAATCGCCGCCGAAGCATCGAAATTGGCTCACTACAACAAGCGATCGACCATCTCATCTCGCGAAATTCAAACCGCCGTTCGATTGATTCTTCCAGGAGAATTGGCCAAACACGCTGTCTCAGAAGGAACCAAGGCTGTCACCAAATATACTTCCTCGAAGTAAATTTGGCTGAACAAAACCAAAACCGAACCCAACGGCCCTCTTAAGGGCCACAAATCACATATATTTATCATTTCTCGTTTGAATAAAGTTGCTTTATGTTTATTTTTTGTATATTCAGGTCTTCAACTTCAGGAAATTGATTGGAAAAAATAAAATGACGTGGATAATCGTGAAATAGACGTGGAAATTAATTTCTTGGAACAATTTTTCAGAAAGTTGTCCCAAAAAACTTGAAAAATACATTCGTTTTGAGCTTTTTCTACATAATTCCAAGATCTTTGTTACCAAGGAATCCTGTTGTATCACAGACTTTCTCAATGCAAAAAACAACAATACTTCAAGGCTTCGATTGTCAACAGGAGAAGATTGAGGAAAAGAATGACGATTTACCACTGCGCCGCGACACATTGGCAAGCTTCCAATAAAGTTCGAAAATAATTGTGACGTCACACATAACTGTTGGTTACTGTAGCAAAAAGGTCGATTTGCATCTGTTGGAAAAAAAACTGAAAGTTGTCCTGAATTTTAAGAGTTGTTAGTTAGGAATCTATATTGATGTTCAAAACTAGCTAGTTTATAAATCTGGAAAACTTTATCCTTGACATTCTCAAGTTTTGAAGTTTTCAGAAGGCCAATGGTATGTTTAGAACTCCATTGAACGATTAGATGTTGATTCTACAAATCCAATCTCTGAAAAACCATACCAAGAACAAAAAAAAAACATTTAATAAAGTGAAGAATAATTACATATATATTTGTGGCCCTAAAGAGGGCCGTTGGGTTCGGTTTTCATATCAAATACGAGTTGTGAAACCAAGGAAATTATCCTCCGAATCCGTAGAGAGTACGTCCTTGTCTCTTGAGAGCATAGACAACATCCATGGCGGTGACGGTCTTTCTCTTGGCGTGCTCGCAGTAGGTGACAGCATCACGGATAACATTCTCAAGGAAAACCTTGAGAACTCCACGAGTTTCTTCGTAGATCAATCCGGAGATACGTTTGACTCCTCCTCGTCGAGCCAATCGTCGGATGGCTGGCTTGGTGATACCTTGGATGTTATCGCGGAGCACTTTGCGATGGCGCTTGGCTCCTCCTTTGCCGAGTCCTTTTCCTCCCTTTCCACGTCCAGACATGATTTGATTTGAGTTGGGTTAGTGCAAGTAAATTTGCAATGAAGAAATGAAGAAAAACGGCCGCTTATATAGCAAGTGGGCGGGACTTGTTTGCACCACCGCGCGGGGACACCTCTAACTGTGTGTGAGAGAGAAGCTGAATGTAAGAGAAAGAGAGATAAGCTAATTACCACTGTGCGGGGACACATTGGCACGGCACCAGAAAAAAAGTAAAGTAAGTAATTTACGCAAATGAAGGAAAATTGAGTGTAACGTCACATAAAGATTACGGTAGTGAAAAAAAAAACGTGCTTTTTGCTCCGATCAAGGTTACTGTATCAGTAAACTTTCCACTTGTTCGCAGATTTCACAAAGTTGACAGCTGAGTTCGAACAGACCCGGAGGTCTACGAATAATTAAATAAGAGACCTGAGACCTGTGTAAAAATTTTCCTGTAAAGATTAAAAAAAAAAACACAACTTTATACAAATTCAATAATAAGTTTGATATGTGGCCCTAAAGAGGGCCGTTGGGTTCGGTTTCGTGTCAAACAACAACATAAATCCGAAGATTTATGCGCGTTCTCCACGAATGCGGCGAGCAAGTTGGATGTCCTTTGGCATGATGGTGACACGTTTAGCATGGATGGCGCACAAGTTGGTGTCCTCGAAGAGTCCAACCAAGTAGGCTTCAGCAGCCTCTTGAAGAGCCATAACAGCCGATGATTGGAATCTCAAGTCGGTTTTGAAGTCTTGAGCAATCTCACGAACCAATCGTTGGAATGGCAATTTGCGGAGCAACAATTCGGTCGATTTTTGATAACGACGAATTTCACGAAGAGCAACGGTTCCTGGGCGGTATCTGTGTGGCTTCTTGACTCCTCCGGTGGCTGGCGCCGATTTGCGGGCAGCCTTGGTGGCCAATTGCTTTCGTGGAGCCTTTCCTCCGGTCGATTTACGGGCGGTTTGCTTGGTACGAGCCATGTTAGTTGTCGAACTTGTCGAATAACAAATGAAGCAAACCGTCCGCTTTTATAGGCTGTGCGGAATGGGGGCGGAGCTTAGCCCCGCCCATTCCGGAGAGAGACAGCGCGCAATTTGAAGAGAGAAGAGAGAAAATATTGGCGGGAATGAGAAAGCGCTGGTTTAAAACAAGGATCAAAGGTCAAATATAACTAAAAATGTGAAAAATAACAGAAACTTGAGTCTGAAACGATTTCAGAAGTTTCTTAGCCAACATTTTTTAGAAAAACGGAGAAAAAAAGAATCAAAGATTCATTCTAATGACAGTAGGAATATTTTTCAATCAAATCTCTCTAGTAGTAGCGATGTTTCAAATAATAAATGTCTGACTTGGGGCCTCAAGAGCCGTCTGAACATCCTGCGACGATCTAATCGATTCATCAATTCCACGCGCAGTTCCAACATCTTGCGACGATCTGAAAATGAAAACCCAATGTTTAGAATGAAGTTTCTCGAGTTCGTGGATTCAGATTTTTCTCAAAATTTGTACACTTATGAAGTTCGACTTGCTGGTTACAATTATATATTTTTTATTGGCGGGAAATTTTTGTAAAAAAAAGTTATGAAGTTGATTCTAAATATGAGTAATTTTTTGCCTCTTTTTCACAAAAATTTCCGGCGAATAAAAAATATATCATGATGCTCAGAAGGTTAAACTCTATTAGTGTAAAAGTTGAAAAAAAAAACAAATACTCACCTAAGAAGAGTCAAAATCGGAAGAGCAGTTGCGACATCTTTCGACGATCTCGATCCTCGACTTCTAATCGACATAGCCGTCAAGACATCCGTTGTTGGCAAATCAGCAATTTCCAAACAAGTCGCCACGTCATCCGATTCACTTCCAGTCACAGAAGTGGCCGATCTAGCAGTTCTCGTCGAGAGCAAATTGGGCTCTCTCTCCTGGGCGGTATGAACTCCCGGCGATCTGGCAAAGATCAAAGTCGCCGCGCCTGGCGATCTCGCCGAGTGAACGCTCAACAAATTTGGCTCCAACGAATTGGCAGTTCGCACCGACAAAAGATTAGGCTCCAAAGAGTTGGCAGTTCTTGTTGACAAGAGATTTGGCTCTACCGAGTTGGCCGTGTATACAGACGGACTTCTTGCCGACAACAGGCCACGAGATCTAGCAGTTCTTGTTGACAATAAATTGGGTTCCAAAGAGTTGGCAGTTTGGATCGATAAAAGATTGGGCTCTCTTTCTTGGGCGGTATGGATACCTGGAGATCTGGCAAAGATCAACGTAGCTGGACCTGGTGATCTAGCCGAGTGGACTGACAAAAGATTTGGCTCCAAAGAATTGGCAGTTCTAGTTGATAATAGATTCGGCTCGAGGGAGTTGGCAGTTCGAACAGACAAGAGATTCGGTTCCAAAGAGTTGGCGGTGAAGACAGCTGGACTTCTCGCCGAGCTGGTTCGGCTCACCGAGCTGCGAGCAGTTCTCAAATGCGACAGCTCCAGCTCCGACAATCGATTCTGCTTGGCAAATTCGCGTTCCAATCTCTGACACGTAGACGGTCCCAAGAGTTGTACCAATTGCGCATAGCTAAATTTGACCTTGCTCAAATCAACCTGTCCCGTTTGACTATTAGTAGTTGCACTGGCACTTTCCACAGCGGTATGCGTGTCCGAATCGCCATGTGTCAAGAAATAGACACGTCCATCAATGATTTGTGGGACGACGATGGCATTGTCGAGAGATTCAATTTGAGTGCGAATCTGTTTGGCAGAAACGGGAGCGCCAATGAGGAACGGGCGTGCCGGAGTATCGCGAGAGAAATTCTGATTTTGCTCATCCTGGTTTTGAAGGGAACGAAGAAGATATTGCGATGTGACCTGGAATAAAAATCTATGCCACACAAAATTTGATAGGTACCATCGGGTTAATTTTCTGAAGCTAACAAACAAATTTTCTAGGGTGATTGGAACTGTAAAACTGATTCTGACATTGATCATCTGATGGCATTTCACCAATGGAGCGCATTTTACCGATTATTGTTTGGCTCGTAGTTCTATGCAAGGTTACTCTAGTTTTTAGCAAAAAATTAAAACGGGACCCCCAAAAACTAGAGAGAAGGTCCAAATTTGGAAACAGGAATGAATTTTCACCAAACCCAAGTTCCAGAAGAGAACATAGTTGAAAAATCAAAAACTGAATGATTTTTTCAAACTCATAATTTTTTTTGTCAGTAAAAAATTGAATTTGATCCAAACTCAGAACATTTTTATAAATGTTCTAACCTCATTATAGTGCTCTGATGAACCTGCACATCTTACTCAATTGATAGATTATGAGTTTAATGTGCAGGTTATCAATATTGCATAGATTCTAGCTCTATCAAGTTCACCATGGTACAGTACTCTGAAAACCTGCACATCTTACTAGTTTGAATCTTAGCTTTGAAGTTAGCTTTGCAGGATACTTTCAGTCTCTGATACGCAATTTTCGAATTAAGGTTTTTGATATGTTGTTGAAAACAAGAAGAAATTTGACTGATTTTGTAATTTCAAAATGAGCTCAAAATATATCCTGTTCATCAACCTAAACTTGTGAAGTTTGTTACTTTGAAGTGCACGTCTTAAGGAGTACTGTATCATGTTCCAACAATTAAATCGTAACACAATGAAGCTTAAAGAGTTTCAAGGTCTTATATGTTTCTTGTGGACTTCTCGACCCCAGAAAATATGTTTCTAAAGTATAAGGCGAGGGTAAAACGCGCTCCATTAATAATCATGTTTTTTTCTTTAAAAAACAATATTTTGTGATTTCAAAATGAGCACGAAAAACTTCTGTCCACTAACCTAGAGTCGCTAAGATGAACTCTGAATTTGTTAGTTTGATGTGCAGGTCTTTAGGACTACTGTATCATGTGTTCAACTTTCCCAACTCTTTTTTGGTTCCTACGGATCTTCCTATCCCAAAAACAAGTTTCTCGAGGACTCAAGTGAATCCAACAGGTAAAACGTGCTTCATTGATAATTCTGGTTTATTTCAAGTAAGACGAAAACTCATTTAATTTTCGATGTCAGAAAAAACTGAAAATACAGTAACCCTCCTTACTCACCGGCTTAAGTTCCACAGGTTGTTTGGCTTTTTTGTTCAAATCTTCGAGCACATATTGCGACTTTCTCGCCTTCAACTTCTCGCTCAACGCCTCCTCATATTGCTCGTACAAATATTTGCTTTGTTGATTGTTATCCATGGTCTACAAAAACACCGTACCCCTGTCCATTAGAGCATCATTTACCACTTACCAGACTAGTTGTTTCGAACTCAAAAAAGACGTACTAAAAACGATGAAACCTGGGGAACCCCTCACATTTTAATAGGTTATTAGATCACGTTTTTTTTTTCAAAAATATCCATGGAAATAGGGGAGGTGAATTATTTCTACCCGATTTGGAAATTTGCATTTCCTCCAACTTCCACATCAATGATTTCAAAGGAAAAGGAAGTTTATATATGTGAAAGATATGTAAATTTTATTTCACACATTTTTGAAAAATGTTCACCGCTTCGCAAGATAGTATTCCTGAAATTGAGGCGAAACAAGTCGAATCGGATGAAAGTTTGAAAACTGAGTTGATTCTTCGTGGCAAGCAAATAACACAACAACAACATCATTCATTACGTCCAAGAACATCGCCATATCATAGAGAAGGGTCGAAGAGTCCGGATTCGGTAGGTGTTCTTGAAATATAGGGGTTCTTTTAAGATATTAAACACGTCAAAAGTTTGTATACTATTGGTTGAATCATTATAACTCGATTTGAAACCGTTCAGCTCAATATTCCGCATAGTTATAGCCCAGAGACCAGCAAAATGATTAATTCTTTTTGCAGGACAATATCTGGAAAAATAAAAATCTGGAACTCCTTTCTGAAAGTACAAAAAATTTAACAATTAGTAGATAAACCTGCTTCCAATTATGGTCCAACACGTACGAATCCAATCGATCCCCAAAGTTACAAAAATTTGTGAATTTTTTTTTCAAAAATTGGGTTTGTGCAAATGTTTAAAATGTTACTGTATTTTCAGAAAAAAAACATCTTGAAACTCGATTTTTTTTTTCAAATATCGAATTGGGAAATGTTCTTAGGGGTTCATAACGAACTTTTTGAAAACGTGTTTCACATTTGAAAACTCATAGGAAGGTAAAAATGCTGTAATAATTCAAAAAATGATTTCCAACAGTCTATGTGTTTTTAACTTCAGACGGAAATAGTTGTAGTCATTAAATGGAATCAGAGTTTCTTACTACTACTCAGCAGATCCGATTCTGCATCTATAATCTCTACCTGACTTCCCCTTCCAACCTCTTTCACTATTTCCAGATCGCCGAAACATTTACCATAAAAGAACCTCGATCCGAACGCCAGACTAAGGTGAAACTGGAAAGTTTGGAGCGTAGACTTCGAGCGAATGAGAAAGCTCGAAAGGATATTGAAGGTGAAGTTGAAAAATGGAAGGAGAAGGCGATGAAAAACTCGAGAAGATTGCCTGATTTAGAAGTGGAACTAGCCGAAATAACACAATCCAAGGAGGAATGGGAAGCAAAGTCGCAGGAAATTGAGATCAATTTGAGGTGAACGCATATTTTATAGGGTTTTTGATATTTCAGTTTCGTGTAGTTTGTTAAAGACACCTAGCCAATTGAAAAAACTATTTTCATTATTAAAAAACTCAAAATCAAACAAACCAGCTTGTTTGCTCCATTGAGAATTCTGAGACAGTTTTGCTAAGTTATTGATGTCATAATCGGATTCTACGGGTTTGATTACCCCAGGAAACTTTCCCATGAAAAATTACAGAGAATACTTTTGAAAGAAAGCACGAAAACTTTTCAGAATCCAAATAAAATTATATATTTCCAGACAAGTGACTGAAGAACGAGATGAATTGCGGCAAAAACTATTCGAATCTGAAGAAGAATTCAAACTATTCTCCACAAAATTCTCTGAAAATGAATCCATCGGAAATCTCTCCGACATTGAGAAGTTATTCCAAATCTACCACGCTAAATCCCATCAACTAGAGCAAGAAAACGAGGCGTTGCGAACCGATATAACTGAATTGAACTCGAAACTTTCTGAAAATCAAAGCCACGTTTCAACGTTGATGGGACATTTGGAAGTGAACAAAAATCAAAGTCAAGAGATTCATGGGATCTGTAAAAAGGAGTTGGAGATTCGACAAAACACCGAGAATCGGATAAATCATGATGTAACCTTGATGAATTCGACTATAAATGAGCAACGATTAGAGCTAGAAATGTTGCGGTCTGAAATTCGTTGTTTAAGATCATATGCGCAGGAAACAGCCAACTCCAACCGAAATAATATCATCCTTTTAAAATCAGCTGAAAGTGAAAGAAAAAGTTTGTTAGAAACCCTTGTAGTTCTTTTGAACTCAGATGAGGAGCCAACTGAGAACAATATTAAAAAGAGTATCAGAGATTTGGTGCGCGAAAAAAATATCGAGCAAACTCGCCGATTCGAGGCTGAAAAAAAAGCGACAAATGCTGAAAATGTGTTGCTCGATCAAGCGAAACAACAGAGAAATGCTCTTTTTCGCGCAAGATTATCTGAGGAAGAATATTCGAAATCGGTAGATAAAATAGAAGAGCTTGAGCAAGAATTATTGGCAAGTGATTTGGAGCGGAAGAATTTGGAGCATAGGATTGAAACATTGGAGAGATGTATCACAAAAGTGTCTCAAATGTTGAATGTGAATGTTGGAACAGTTTTTGATGCGATATTTGAGAGAATTGAAGATTTGGTGAATCAGGAATCGGTCTATAGATTGGTGATAAGTGACAATCGAACACTTGTGAGTTTGAGTAACAAGGGGGGGGGGATGTTGAAAATACTTGAAATTTATGTGAAAATTTTTGCCCAAAATATGAATTCGATTGATTTTCGGATGCCGAATCAATATCCAGTATTCAGTTTTTGTAAAACGCGATTCCAAATGTTTGAATAGCAGCGTCAATGTTTATAAAATCTCAAAATTAACCTGTAAACTTCAGAACCTGAAAGCAGAAAAACCTAAAAAGTAAATTTTGAGGTTGAAATTGGTCCATTTTGAATCGAATTAGGCAAAAATTGATCACAGGATGTTGAATAGTGTCCAAAAAATCTATGAATGAAATATTTCTTGTGAAAAATCTCTGTGTTGTTTCACAAAAATTCCGTTACAGAAAAATTGACCTGTGATCCTCAAGGATGTTCAAGAAATATTTATAATATACAAGTTAAAAGTCAATCAGTAACACGCGCTCCATTGATAATCACTGTTTTCATATTTAATTTCAGATAAAGTTTATCCTGGTTTCTACTACCTCACGTAAATATCTTTTGTCATACGTTTTTATTTCAGGGAAATTTCAGTGCGAAATTAATAATGAAACTGAATATATAATAGCCTAATACTGAAAATATTTCATGTTTCTCCATTTTCAGGGTGAAAACCTGATCCGTGGCATTCAAAACGTCCGAAAGGAAATCCAAAAAACCGAAGTCGGCGCAACCAGCAAAAAAGGTCGAACTTCTCCCGTCTCAACAGCCGCCAAAATAATTCATGATCGTTCGCAAACTCTGAAGACTATTGACAAAATGGACAAACTCAATAAAGATCTTCTCGCAACAATGACAATTGAGACAATGAGAGCGGCAGATATCGAAAAACAAACCTTAAAAGTACTTTGTTTTTGTTTTTTCACCAATGCAAAACTAAGATCCCATTTTTTAGAAAAAAATGAACGAACAAGAAGATCGAATTCGAAAATTGGAGCGGGAAAAGAAAGAGGGCGAAAGAATTCGTTCGATAATCGCTAAATGGGAAAGGAGAAATGTGCCAAAACCAGGGGCCCAAATGAAAAAAGCGCCGTCAGTGGAGGCAATTCGACCAAAATCACAGACATCGATCATCGGATTAATCTAACAAATTCATTTTTATGTTTGAATAAACGTTTATATTGGGAATAAAAAAAGAAAAAAGAAAAAAAAAGGAAAAAAGAAAAAAATATTTCATAATTTATTTATTTGTTCACTTTCCGATTTTCGATTGAATCCATCCAACAACGCCATCTGGGCTTCCTGTTGGTGGACTTCCAGTTGGCGGGCTTCCGGTGAATCCTCCTGGACCTCCAGGACCTCCGAATCCTCCTGGTCCTCCAGTTGGTGGACTTCCGGTTGGTGGTGATCCGGTTGGATGTTCATGTTCACCACTGTCGTGATTGGCGTGAATGGCGACGACGAATACCAGCAAAAGTGAGAGAAGGTATTTGAACATTTTGAAATATATGATTTTTTGGGGATAAAATGAGGTTATATAGTGAGTGAGAGAGCTGATCGAGAGAGTATTATTTTTTACATGTAAAAAAGGGGTGTCACTGTCGTAAAAATTGATGAGAGCCGGTTTTTTTGTTGTTGATTTTGAGTACAATGTTGAATCAGCATTTTTTGAAAATATTTTGAACAATATAAAAATTTGGTAGTCGATCTCTAAACTCTTATTTGAAAAAGTACAACAATTTGCAGTAGTACATCATTTATTTTGAAACACAGTCGACATGTCGATGAAAACAGTATTTTCGGAACTGTTTTGGTTTTTAAACTCACATGAGAACTGATTGGTCATTCGCGAGTTCATATAATATAAAACTCTTTATTCGCATTGAAGAACTTCCATTTTCTGATTCTCATCTCGATTCAATGCTCCAAATTAGCTCTTCATATCTACACTGTCAAATAACCCGATTGAATTTCAATGCTTCAGCATAGACAGTGAATTGTAGATGTAGTTGAGATTACTTGTTAAAGAAACCCAACTACGAAGCCACCAGATTTTAGCCGAGAGATTTTGAATACATGTGCCCAATAATTAGAACCTGCTTTCAGTGCACAGAAAGTTTTAAAAAAATTAACAGAACTCACAAAATATTCATATCATTAAAACCTGTATAACTATTTGACAATCTTTTTTAATCAATTGAAACGCTGGCACTATACAATTCATCTTCCGATGCAGTCTTATAATCAAACAAATCATCGAAATTATCTAATTCTTCTTCCAAACTACAATTCTTTCTGATAACTTCATGCGCAATCGATGTGAAATGTCCCGTCCTTCTCTCTTTCTCCTTCGAAACTCTTGAAAATCCTCGAATAACAGTTCCAGGAAAATCCATTCGCTTTGTGAACATCGACGTAAACATGTAGATGAATTGAATAGCGAAGAATAGAATAGTAACTGGTGGGTAGAGAACAATTTCGTGGGTAACCGTAATGAAGGTGATCGTGAAAATTTGAATCGACTAGAAAAAAAAAACAAAATTACTTGAAGATTTTAGAAAACTCTTACTCTAAAAGCCAAAAGTCCTTGTACAATTCGGATTCCTTTGAAATACATTTGACTGATCGAAAGTGCCAACATAATAATCAAGGACAATGTATACATAAGGTTCCGGAGTGTTCGTTCCTAAAAACACGAATATGAAATTGATAGAAGCTTCTGAAAAAAAACAAACCTCCCAATACAAATTCTCGAAATATGTTGTATATGCGATATTGACATTGAGAAGCAACTCGGTGACAATGAAATACTGGACAGACGTCTGTAAACTTACAATTTTGACATTGGAAAATATGAAGAGAACGAATTTATAAGTCGATACTATTCAGAATGATTTCTGGTTTTGAAAAAAACGGGATAGAAACCAGGAGAACGTGTTTACCGAAGCTTTTCTGCAGTTAGCTTTTGAATTTTCTTTTAAACTTGTTTTTCGCAAATCGAAATATTTTTTGGAGCATATCAAGAAACTCTATGATTATAAATAAGTATTAGTAGTGTTTTAAATCCAAGTCAAACTTCTAAAATTTCGAGTAAACTCTGAAAACATAAAATTTCGTGTTCAGAGCGAATAGTCTGATTTTCACGTTAAATTTTACAGTTTTTTACTGACTTGAACCACAACAAGAGTCTAACCACCTAAAACGAGAAATATGACGAAAATTTGTCTGGTACTTGGAAAAACGAAAGAAAGAGCTTCACAACAACAAGAAATAAAAAAAAATGGGCGGAGTGTAAACCTCTTCCATGTCGGATCTTAGGCCAAATTTTCAAAATCGAAAAAAATGCTCACAAACCTTCATAATTTGATTATTCCTTTCGGCCACCTTCATGTAATTATAATTATAGCTCATTTTTGCAATTGAACTAACAAACTATTTTCAGTTGGAAAATGAAAAAAAAAAACAAAAATATCATTTGTTCTCTCTCGCGCAATAGATCAAAACTGAAAATCTTAATAATTTATTTTTTGAGGAAAAAAGGCACTAATACAAAAAAGGGTCGTAAATGTGTCAATACATAGTCATAAGAGAGGAAGGGGGAGTAGGGCTAAATTATGCTTTTTCAAAAAGCGACATGATTTTCGGGTGGGCTAGATAGAACACGAAAAATGATACATGAGCCAATGTATGGTGAAATAAAACTGTATATTAACTAGGAAGGGAATGGTATATATCACAGGAAGCTCGAAATAAAGGAAATAAATTAAAAATGCAAAAATAATCGAAAAAGAGAATAATCGGCCTGGTGAAGAAAAAAAAACAATCAAAGGGATGAAAGTAGAAAAAAAAGAATGAAATAATACACGCATCGTTCAATAATTTCAGAGATTTTTGTTTTAGAGGAGAATAACTATTTTATAGGGAGCTGCCACGACTTATGTAGAAGATAATTTTGATATTTGTTCTTCGTATTGTTGATTTTGCATGGTTAGATCCCGATTGGCCGCTTCAAGTTGACGGATTCGATCTGGAACACATGGAGTTAGTTTCATAGTTTCAAGTCACAGTTTTTATATCATCAAAAATCAAACTACAATAATTGTTGACAAAAAATCAGTAATACACAACATCTCGAATCTGGCAGAACTTTAGGGTGAAAAACTTTTAAATTTTACAAGATTAAAAAAACATAAGTTTCTAGTCTAAAAATGAATTAACATTATGGAGTTGTTTGTATTTAAGTTTGTAAATATAGAATTAGGCTATCAAAGAAATTATAACTTTTTTTTACAACATTTTATGACCTTTCTCAACTCACTTCTTAGCATGTTATTCTCTTGAACACATCCCTGTACTCGAACTTCCAATGCGTCTAAATATTCCTTCCGTTTTCGTCTCGATTCTTGAGCAGAAAGCTGAAAATTGGAAAATTATTATTTTAAAGAAAAAAAAACAACTACTCACCTTATTCTTGATCTTCCGTCTAACAATTTTCAAAGCTTCCTCTTCATTTTTCGTCAATGGCAGCCGGCTGGGAATGGCGTATCCTTCCTAGAAAAAAAATGACTGTATATGGATATTTTCTGGAAGTCGCCTCACCTGAACTAGCGTTCTTCTCTCTTCTGAAGATAGTTGAACTTCACCACTTCCTTGCACACCCTGAAACTGTGATCAAACCGGTTAAGAGAATTAGATAGAGAAGAACAGCGTGAACAAATTCACAATTTTCTTGATTCGAGAACTGACCTGATCACTTATAAGTCTCTGCTTCACAGCCATTTCGTGCATTTTGTTACGCGATTTCAACTGTTGTTGGGCTACGGCCAAACCCATTCCGCCTATAAAAACAGATATAAATATAGAGAAACAATTTCCGTTTTTTTTCTGAAGTCTATTTCTGTTTTAGTAACAAAAACCTAGACTTTAACTGTTCAGAAATCAGAACCCTCTTCCCCCAGAATCATCTCTGAACCTAATAGAATCGCGTCCTCCATCTCCTCATCTTCCATTGAAAAATCTTCACCGCCACCATTTTCGCCAACATCAGGTGAAGGTTCATGTGATGTGGAAACATTTCCGAATCCATCATCAAGAATCTCCTCTTTCACAATAACATTCGCTGTACACGGCGTACTCATTACCTACAGTAGTAAATACATTGGCTTGGAAATTGCTCAATTCAAATTCAAGAAAATTAAAACATATAAAACATATTTTAGTGAGTGCGATGCGGCCGACAACCAAAGACGTGGATTGGGTGATAGACTAGAAGAAACGTGGAGACACACACGACAACAACAAAACACTCACATACACTCAAACACTCACACACATATATAAATTGCCACGTCACAAGGGCAAAAAATAAAGGAGACAGAATGAAAGAAAACGAGAGGCAGCATACATTTAGTGCGAGAAAACTACTAGATAATGTCAAAAAATTCGATTTTTTGACAGCTCTCTGACATTTTTCTAACAATAAAATTTGAATTTCAGCGCTTATAGATCAAAATCTTTTTGAGAATTCGATAGTCTAAAGTCGTGGAATTTCAGTAGTCAGTGAAATATTGACCACCGGATATTTTTTTCTGAACAACTAAGTACGATAAAAAATTTCCGAAATTGTGAGTAATTTTTTCAAAATCTGAAATTATGGGATTTTCCTAATTTGGAGAATGATGATTGGTTTCGCAGATAAAAAGATGAAAGTCGAATATACCAAAAGGTCTTTGTTTTTGGTGTGACTATGCGTTAGCTTTTGTGCAAACAAACAGATATTTCGAAGCTGCAAATCTTTACATCTACGGTAATCACCTGAATTTTTGAAAAAAAAAAACTAACAATTTTCCGTGTTCATACCAGTTTTATACTATCAGATTCAGAGATGATTCCAATTTTCCCCTGATATTATCAAATTGAAAATAGATGAGAAAAATTAAATAAAGAATTAAGAGACGTGAAAATGAAATGCTAAAGGTTTCATGTCTTCCGATGCGTTGCGGTCGGTCACGTGCCGCATTTAAACGTTTTTTTTTAAACAAGAAATGCTAAAAACTGAAGAAATCAAAATAATAATAACAATAAAAAAACGTTTAAATTCGGCCCGTGACCGACCGCGACGCAATTGACGACATGAAACCTTTAGCATTTCATTTTCACGTCTCTTAATTCTTTATTTAATTTTTCTCATCTATTTTCAATTTGATAATACTCCAAATAAACCAACCTATTCCCTCATAATACATAGCATCCCTGCACATTAAATTCTGACTATGTCCATAATGTTGTTGGTGTTGTTGGTGCAGGTTCTGAGCAGCGTGATGACTGAGTCCTGGTGACATTTGCAACTGAAAATAAAGTATTGCGATGAAGTTGTACAGAATTCGATTTTCAGAAAAATGTTCTCTCGAAATGTTAAAACTGGAAATTGATTTTTCAAAATATTGAAATAACAAAAGGAAAATAACACTTTTAAAGATTTTTTTGAATAACATCCAAAATATCATTTTTTTTTTCTTTTTTTCTGCCACCTACCTGCTGGGGGTGCATATGATGCGAAAAATGTCCAACCGGCGGCAAAGGTGAGTGCTGTCCTCCTCCACCATTCATCATTCCAAATCCAGGACTGCTGAAAACAACCAAAAATTAGTTTTTTTCAAAAATGTCTGAAATTTTCAGCCAAACCTTGCATCATTCATCAAAAACATTATTTAAGCAAGCACGTGAGTCGACGAGAAATACAAAATATCTCAAAATGACCGGGATTTCGAAAATGAAAAAAGAAATGACGATGCCACGTAGCATGACCCGATTCTCGAAGAAGAAAGTAGGTCACGTCACGTTCTTTTTTTTGAGTATTTTTTATTTTGCAGTTTTTTAAAAGTTTCTCAAAACTCACTGTGAACTTCCAGGCGCCGGACTAAAGTTAGTGTTAGTAAATGGCACACAAAAGTTAACATCCAGGCCAAGAGGTTCGTCTTTGAGATTGTTTGGAGATGAAAGCGAAGATGATGGACTTCCAGATGACGATCCATGATAGTCTGAAATAAAGAATTGGATTTTCTGTTTTTCGAGATTCCGGATGCACTATTCTTGTTTTCTGTATTTATCATATCATTTTCTCTTTTTTTTCGTGAGGTACGCAACATTTTTGGATGCAAATATGGCTATAAAATTAGATCAACACCAACTTTTCTCCCTAATCAAAAAAAAAAGAGAAAATGTTTCCAAATGTTATTGTTGACATGGTTCCATTTTTTCGCCGCTGCTTTCAACTGTCAAATAATACATTCATGCACATTATATACTGATAAATATCATATAATGAATGGGTCATAAATTGTGCTTTTCCATTCATTATTACGTCAATGATCTATATGGAAACGGATAGTGCAAAGTTCAAAACATAAAAATGGTAAGATCATGTCCAAAATATCATCAAAAATGATGTTTTTCGAATTGAAAGTGAATTGAATTGATAATATTTTAATTGATGTGCAAATAAAGGCTTCAACGAAAACGTAATAGACTGATGAATAATAGACACATCATACTTTCAATTTCAGCTAAACAGGGAAGTGTTATGATTTTTTCAAATTTCCAAGGAATTGGGTAAAACTCTACACCAAGTTTCATAGTAATGAAAGTTGAAAAGTTTCTTGAGAAAAAGCGTAAAACAGTTTCCAAGAATATGACATTGTCCTCCAGCTATCTTGAAATATCAAGATTCAGGAAAAAGTCTAGTTAAATGATGAACTTTTTTTGTAAATAGAACAAAGCTCTGCTGGTATTTCAGATTTTGTTTCTGTATTGAATTTCGCAGTTCTGAAATACGAACCACTAAAATTAAAATAAAATTATTTTTTTTTGGAATGCAAACAATGACATCGTTGTTCTTTTTCTATCATAATGAGCAATTTTAGTGGTACTAAAATTAGCAAAAAATATCAAGAGATCAGGAAAAATATTGTGAGGTTGAAATTATTAGACCATTGGAAGAGAAACCAATATGGCCTAAAAAACCAAAATAGGACAGTACATTTCGAAAAAGAAAAAAAAAAAAACAACAGAAAATAGATGACACGTTTACAAACGTTTGTCAACGTGTCATCTTTGGCAGACGTGTCTTTGAAGGAAACAGCTGATTTAAGCCAGGCTTGAGTCTTGCAGCGATCAGATTACGGTTTTTTAGTAGTCGCCCATCCAAAAAAAAAAAAACCTTCTAGGCAGCTCTCTAATTTTTTCGCCTTCACAATAATAACTTTTCTTTTTTCGGCTGGAATAGGGAAACGCTGAAAAATATTCCCAATGAATAGATGACAGGTTTTTATCTCGAAATTGCTCTTTTTTCAATAGTGTCTTGGTTTGAAATGGTTCCAACCAATTGTGTCAAAAAAGAAGATAATATTTGTGAGTTGTTACTCATATTATGCCCAGTCATCTGGTATTCTAAAATATAACTTTTCTTGAAAAGAAACTAACAAATGGAGAACTTTTAAGATGTATTCATTATGATTTTTTCTACCTGTTTAAAGATTTTGGTAAACTTTCAACAAAAATTTTCACTTTTAGTCTGATGTTTCAGACAATATATTACATTTTTCCATTTACTCTTCATCACGACGTGTGGGGTCTGAATGACCTGAGACCGGCTAAACTATACGAATTTTCTGACTAGACAATGTATATTCTCAGAAATCATAAATCACATTTGTTTCAATTTTCATGCCTTTATTTCTATTACTGATAACTCCACCAAACTTCATATTTAACCATCATCATATTATCTAATTATTATATTATATGAATATATATCGAACAAAAATCGAAGGACTTTGATAAGATAATAACAATGTTCCGGGAATACCGAAGAAGCACAAAACTTCGACATTTATTTGTTTTGTTTGTTGTTGTTTCTAGCTGCAAAACTTTCCCTTCTTATCAGTGTAACATTTATGAATATTTAAGTAACAGAAATGTTACAATAAATATAATGATGGTGATGAACTTTTAATGGATTAGAAACCATGAGTCAAAAAAAAAATGATAACTACAGTCTTCAGGAAAAACGGAGTTGAAAAAAAAACTGCTTGAACTTGTTATCTCTTTTTGGCGCGAGGTATAATGTACTTTAGGTACAACAGCTGGACAATGTCAAATAGAAAAAAAAATGAACAAAAGATTCTAATTGTAGCAATAATTCAGTGAGCTGAAGAGGTTGAATAAATATTCAAAAAAAACCACTTTTCAGAAATATTCTGTTCTCACTTTGTTCAAAATCGTAAATTACAGTCTTTCAAAGTATGAAAAATCGATGAACTTCAGCTAGGCACAGCAAAAACCAGTTTAAAGACCTTTTGGAATCGAAAAAAGTAAAATTTTCTACATTTCAAAGTCCCGATAAAAATGTTCAAACTAGCTTCAATTTTTCAATTATAATTAAAACATTTCGAACTCACAACCACATGAAATATTCGCAAAATATTGAGATTTCTACAGGTAGCATAATTTTTTTTTAAATCAGCTTGTAAGACTTTTTGATGAATCATCGTTATGTATCTCAGTAAATAGTACGCATCAAGTGAATAAGTTCGCTAATAAAGTTATTAGACATTCAATTTTTCGATTTGGATTATATCTGTGGTATGACTATTACACACAGAAAATCAAGAAAGAATTCCAATTTTTCAAGTTGGGACAGATGTGAAAAATATTCTGAATAGAAGTAGAAACCGATTTTAATGAATTTTGAAATTTTCAAAAAACTTGACAGAAAGAAAACTTTCCAGTCACTTCGCCATTTTTCTCAAATTTTGGGCTTCATTCTAAACAACAACCGTGGTTACAAAAAATTCAGATCCAATACAACTTAATATTGCTACTAATCACTGAAAAAATCAACAAAAACCAACCTTCCGAAAAGCTATCACTATGTCTTTGCTGAACTTGCTGCACTCCCGCCGCCTGAAAAATGCCGGCAAGCGGCGGAAATGCGATTTGCGGCTTCTCCTCAGGCGGTGTACACGGTTCCCAAGAACAAGTGTCCATCATTTTTATTTGAAGAGCTCAAAAAAATAAACGAAAGTGATCGACTGAAAGACGGCGGCAAACAAAAGAGTACAAGGAACAGGACAAAAAAGGGGCGACTTTGTGTTTGATTTTTCAAATTCAAATTTAGAATCATAATAATAGATTGGGAGATGGGGGGAGGGGCTCCTTTCAAATTTGTGTGTGCACACACACACACATACATACACACAAGCAAGCAAAGTTGAGTTTCTGATAAAAATGGTAGAAAGGGCGTCGGACAGGCAGAAAGAGATGGCAACTTTTTATCATCAAAATGGTTACTTTTTTCTGTTTCAATTTATTATGCAGCATATCACGAAAACATGCTGAATGGGCGGGTTTCTGGGAAAACGGCACGTGACTACTTTTTTTTTACAAGAATGAGGGCAGTTTTCCGGCATTTGGAGGGTTGTCGACGGAAAAAGAAGCTCTCAATGGAGAATTACATTCGCATAGACCCGAAAGAAAAGCTATGTTAGTCCAAACACGTAAAAACTGAGATATAGTATCTTTCTTGGAAATATCTTACAATTTCAAACTGCAATCACGAATTTTATTTCCGGATCCTGATTTTTAAACATTTTCAGAAATTTTGAACGTCAAAAATGTAAACGTGTATTTTTTGCAATCGGAAAAATTGAATAGGATGGCTTGAGAAGATCTGTAATCTTTCGGAGAACCATCAAACCACGTTTATAATATTGATTGAGCTAAAATCGAATTTTTAGATACAACTCAAATACTTTTTTCATCTAGAAATGAAACTTTCAACAGAAGACAAATCAGCGTTCCAAATATAAGAGAAAAAACCTAATTAATTTCACGTTTCACTCGTCGTCTCTCTCCAAACATCCATAAAACTCTCAAAAACCGACTGATAATAAGTTCATAACTATGAGGGTTGTTATTGATGTTTGATATGTATATATCACATGGATAGTTTTTGGGCCTAAAACTATAGAAAAAAAAATAGCAAACACACTTTGAAAAAAGGAAAATATTTTCAAAATGTTCTAAATGGCAAAAACAATAAACATCTGTGACCGCACAGCTGCAAAGTCGCTAAAACTTCTAATTTTCGAAATCTCAAGCGTCTTCAGTTTTTGTGACTGTAATGATAACTAGGAAAAATAATCTCGAACGAAATTACACATTATGAAAATCTCATGAAAGTAGATTTCCAGAAAAATAAATATAGTTCTATAATTTTTTTTACATAGTTTTAATGAAAAACGCTTCTGGTATAGTGTTACTTTTACATTTATCATCATGTCATTAATCTTGGAACATGACTTTGCTCTTAATTTCTAATTTTGACATGTTTATATGATGAAAACTGTTGTTTCTCTTTCTCTTTATCAGTTCTCGGGAAAATCGTAAAAATTTATATTCAATAATAGTATCGACGAATCGAGCGTGAAGTGATAAAGTACATCTGAGGGACCGTTACCGGAAACGAAGATCCATTCCAATCGAGTCTGCATAGAAAATAAGAAAAAGCTTACCAGATGTTTCTTCGGACGGCTCCATTTTTATTTTTGTGAAAATATCATCGAAGACATCGTTCGGATCGAAGGTGGATAGCTGAAAATAAATATTGAGTTGGAAAATTCTGATATATATACGAATAAACTATGAAGATAGTGTTTTGGAGAATCGAATCGTTTATTGTAAATTTACACTTAGCATGGTTTGATATCATTTAAAAATTGTTTTGAGAACGAAAAACGAGCTGTTTGGTTTTTCAATAAAATAGTTTGCGCTTTAATAGTTTCCAAAAAAGTTCATGATTGGTTTTCCGAGGACTCTAATCCAGAGTTTCGATTTTCTGAAACCATTTATATGCTTTTTGAGATAAACTTGTAATAACACTTCGAGTATGGGATTTTCTTCGAAGTATTAGTTTTTTCCAAGAGTTTTCAAACTTTTTCCTTGACAAATAAGGAGTTAAATCATGAATTTTCAAATTGTATTTTCGACATTTTCACTTGCTTTAGAAGGTTAGAATTTTTTTAATGGAAAAGGTTTTTCGATTTTGTTATGTGAAAACTCGGCTTTTCTGATCCCCTAGCTTCCCACTCACACTCAATGAAATATCATTGTGATCCGTATTTCCTGCCGCTGCCGAAATGAAGCAATCCTTTTGAAGAACATCGTTATGGGACCAATCCTCGTCCATTTTTCTATCCTATCTGTTTGCTATTCTTGTTTGATAAATATTCGTGATCGAAGATGAAGCAATTGGATATGGTGAATTATCTCAAGCCGGCTGGAACCTGAAACATATCAAAAATAGGATGAAACATTTTAGCAACTGCAAATGTGTTTCAAGAAACAAGAAAGAAACATATTTTAAAAATTAGTTCTTATGTGAGAAAAAACATGGCGGTCGAAGCTTTTTTGATTAATAAAATCTTCAAAGTTATCTGGAAAGTTTTTTGGTATCAAAGTCGCGAAACATTCAAAACATCTCTGTCACTCCTGGTCAAAACGCTAAAAATTGAAAAAAAAAATAATAATAAATTTATGTGGAGATAAAACAGTAGCTTCTAAACAAATATTGGTTCGTGCGAGGAAGGAAAGGACAGTGTGGACTGAAAAAATCCGACAGTCCGTACTTTTTTTCCTGAAAAATATAAGAGGTCACGTGAAAAATAAAAATAAAATAAAGTTCGAAAATGATTCACTTTTTTTTGATAAGAAGAAAAGCACTTTAGGTCAACACTTAGGAATTCGTTCGTTGGGTTGGGTCATGGAGAATGATATGATAAGGGGGAGCAGTTCCTGAAAGGAAAGGAAGAAATGAATGCACAAATTATGTCTGGAATTTTTGGTCGTTTAAATTAAAACGATAAATTAGAATGAATGTATCTTGTTGGAAATGTTGTAATTTTCAATACGGAACTCATTGCATTTCCAACGGTCAGTGTGTCTAAACAGTGAATACCTCACCAACATTACCATATTATTTGATATGAACATACATCAACATATGATGAATTAAAAACTGAAAATATGCTCACTTCCTCAATTAAAACGAGTCAAAATTTGAATTTTTGATAAGTTAGTCAGGATTATTTCAAGATTTTTCTTTCTGACAAAGTGGGAGAAGAGGACCTTTCATTTTTTTTTCTTGGACAGTTCTATTTTAATGTATGTTTTATAGTGTTCGTATACTTGAACTATTCATCTCACTTGATGATCTGAATTATCATTAGGGCGAGATTGATGTCATAGTTGATAGATCGCAGTATTCTACTTTTTTATCAATTTTTCGGGCAAACAAATAGTTCCTAATTTCCACCTTATCAACCGGACAAATATAGGTTTAAATATAAATTCAAAATGTCTAGTTTCAAAAATATATATTTTGGGAATAATATTTTTATTGACACTTTTTTTGTGGTGAAAACAAAGCAATAAACTAAAAAGTTGTACAAAAATAGTAACCAGAATGTATATTTTAAGAGAAAAACGCTTTGAAATTGAAAAGAAAAAAATGTACGCAAATGACCTCTCAAATCTCATTAATCAAATTCGGAAAAAATGTGCAAAAAGTGCACAGCGGTCGAAAATCGTCCATTCTGGGGGCGAAATCGGCAACAATTTGTGAATACAGCTGTATAAGCTGCCTGCTGCATTGACAATGCAATCAAATAATATGTGTGTATGTATAAATATACTATTTAATATATATATTGGACACTTTTTTGTCGGTATTAACCAGCTATTTGAACAGAAATTGGATGAACAGGGGAGAAGGAAAATTATGAATTTTGGAGCGGCGTTTCAAAGAAACAATTGATACATGTATATATGTATGGAAATGAATGAAAACATGGGAATATTCACAAATGTATCAATTTTCTTGCAAAACAAATGTTACGGTTTTTTGTTTTTAGAGTGAATTTCCCTTCTGAAATTCACGTTTCGAACGTTCTTTGAAAACGAAACTATAAAAACATGAATTTTTTCGAAATTAAAAAATCAAAAAATGAAGATTCAAAAGTGCCAAAAACACAGTTTTCCTGACCTTGTCAAACTAGGAAAAATGATTAATCAAAAAATGCTAATTGGTTTGGAAAGTAGAAAAAACTATGGTGAGTGAGAGGGATTTCCTATATAAACAAAAAAATAAACAAATTTGTAAGTGTAACTCGACACTTTAACATTTGACGAGAAAAAAATCTTCTTCTTCTTCTGAATAGGATGTTCCTGTTTTCAAAACTATCCAAAAACCTTTTTTTCCGAAGGAGCGCTGACCTAATGAGAGAGAAGAGGCAAATCAGATGGGAGATAGGATTTTTAGATAATTCAAAACTTTTTTCTTTCGGGACAAAGACAAGGAATATAATAAAAGTGAAGATGGCCGAAATATTCATGTCATGAAGCATTGTGTTCGGGATTGGCGTACGCAAAAAAGTTGTAAAATATTATATTGTATAATATCAATTGTTTTTGTTTTATAGTGCCGCCCGAAAATGGTATTCAAAAAATAGCGAGCCTAAAATATGAAAATTTATTTGGAGAGTGACAATAGATAGATGGATGTACTCTTGGGTCAACTCACAGCTGCGAGAACATTTTTTTATAAAAAGGAAGAACAAACGCAATTTCGACAGGTGTATTTGGATAATTTATCGAAATATACCTCAGTGAACCAAACAACTAAAGACCAGAGTAGTTCCTATAACTCAAAACATCTATTTTCATCTGAAAACTCGAGAAAAATTGAAAAACCCGAAAAAAAAGAAAAAATAAAATATAGGACGACGAGACACAACACATTTCAAAGAGAGTCGAGAGAAATTAACCGTAACAATAAGCGGAGGAGGGATATTGTTAATTATTATCGCTATGCGCCTTTGAACAGGTACAGTGTATTCAAGAAGTTTTTGGTTTTTTGTTGTCGAGAAAAGAGAGAAAGAAACAAACATAGACAAATAAATATATGGAAATTTTTATGAACAATGAGAAATGTTGAATATAGCTTTTTAGTGAACACCTAGAAAATCAATATTAGTCGGACCAAAAAGGTTATTTGTTTAGTAAAAACACTGATAACATATATTTTTATGTTTATGTATTTGTAAATATTTGCGGAAGGGTGAAAAGGGCGCTTGGAAGCTTGAAAAAAAAACAAAATTACTAAATAAAACGATGCTGAACTTTTTTTGAAATATGGGAAAGTTGATAAGCACTTTTTTGTACCTGTTCTTCGGTCGAGAACTGGGAAAAAAACAGAAAATTTTGAATAATATTCAATATTCAATTTTTAATTTTTATTCTTTTTTAAAAGTTCAACCGCAAAACATCGAAATCGCACCAGATTTTAATATAAAAACTGTTTTAAATCTCTCTCACTATAAAAAAAGACAAAAGAAGATTAAAACAAACTATTAAATAGTTGAAAAAAAGTGGATTTAGAATTACTTTTTTCCCCTTCACTTCAACAGAAAAAAAAACAATAAAGAAAAGAGCAACCGTTTCCATGTTTTCGCGCATGGTTACGAATCGCTTTAGAAGAGAGGACTTGCCGAAGGAAGATTAAGATCGAAGAAGAAGAAAGACATGAAAAAAAACGACTGTTTTCATGTTTTCGAGAAAAAATTAGCAATGTATGTTATCTGAGATTTCGGATCTTTTATGAGACATGTTGAGGTCGACAATATAGAGATTGGACTGGAAAAAGTGGAAGTTTTTGATGGGAACGCACACAATATTGGTTTGATGAGTATCACGCACTTGCAAGGAGGTTGGATTCTAAAAAATATTGATTAACAGGGGAGGTTCACAGGAGTTCAAATGGTTCAAAATTTTTTAAACTTCTAGAGTTCGACCTTCTGATCTCTTTGTGAAAAAAAAAGAATTCACTGTTCCTAAAGCTTCGAGATGCTTTGATCTACAAAAGTACCAGTCTCACAATTTTACTTGAATAATTATGAATCAATGGAGCACGTTTTGGCAATTTAACTTTTCCATACTGAATCGAATAACTGTAGTTTCATTCTTATGAAGTTTAAAACAAATCAAAATGTAAAATATCACTACCGTGGTACTACTGTAGATAAGTTGATCATTTTGTATGGGCGAAATTACAACATTAATCTGCGAAATTGCGTCATAAACTTTTTTGAATCTGCACACATTGAACTTTACGAACAAATGTGAGTCTGTGTGTTGAAAATACAGATAACGAAAAGAAAAACACAGTTTCGATAGAGCGCAAATGGTTAACTGAGCAAATTGAGATGAATATTTGTTCTTTTCTAGTTTGGTGCTTCGTATCGGCCAGTTCATAGAAATATAAGAAGTTGATTTTAGAAAAATGTGAAACTAAAATACATAACTACAGGATGGTGTATATGGCAGCGATTGAATTCTGCATAATTTTTGCATAACCATGTTTAACCATAGTTTCGAACATTTCAAAACATCCTCCTATTCCTATTTTCAGTTTTTATACCTGAAAATTGTCTTTTTGTTACCTATTTCTCAACATCTTATAGATCTTGGAAAGTAGAAACTATTTAATTTGTAGACTGATTTTATGACATGACGTTTCTTGATAATGTGAAGTTCTCGCTGTTACAAAACTACCCTTCTTATTTTGGTATCAACGTTTATTTTTTTAGTACTGTAGTATCCGAAAATTATTTTCAATCAATAATTACGATACTTAATTTGAGTCCAGACAAAAATGATCAAAAATCAGAGTCTCCTGATTCTCGAAGCGAGTTGCGACGGCTTATTCTCCAAATGCAACTTGAAATGTTGCTGATGTTTGGAACAAATTATTCTCCCATTCGTTCTATTTTTTGAAGGAAAAACTAATATGCTAAAAAAGAAGAGCAGGAAGGAACCTAATTATGACCAAAATATATTGACAACAACAATTATTGGTGTTTAGGTTCCATTTTTTTGAAAACTTCTAATTTCAATCAATTTTCGATAAATTTTTTTTGCGGCTTGCTATTTTTTTAAAGACCTGAGTTGTCTTTTTTTGGTGATGGTGTTTAGAAACCAACTTAAATATTCAAAACCTCTTTGGAGCGCAACTGCTAATTTTTGAACCTATCTTTTTTCCGGTAATTTTTGCCAGGACCGATAATGTGTGTGTAAAAGTAAAACATAAATACATGGTAATAAAAATCTATTGGTTGACGTTTGAATTGGATTTTTATTGTCATAAACAAATGTGAAAAATAGAACAGTGTTTAGTCAACAAGATGTTTGATATTGGAACGTGATGCCATCTTTTGATTACCTGTTTTCAAACATGTTTAAAAATTATGATATGAGATTGTTGAAGAAAAGTTATAATGTCCATTATAAATTGCTATTCTAATCACAAGAAAACATTTTTTGATCTCTCAGACGAAATAGTGAGTAAAAATTAGAGAACCAGACACTTTTATATCAAAATATTTCGAAATGATAGGAATAGATATTTGAAGTGGACATTAAAAGTGAACTGCGACATATTCCAAAATTATGATCTGCAAAATTGCGTGTAAACTTTTTTGACTCTGCAAACACTGAAAATTACGAACAGTTGTGAGTGTTTAAAACAGAGAGAGAGAGCGAAAAGAAAAAGACAGTTTCGATGGAGCACACATGAACCACTGAGCTGAGTGAGCAGAATTTTTTTGCTCTCCTTATTTGGTGCTACCATAGCCAAATTTTCAGATTGTTTTTGCTTACAAGGGACATGTTCAAGGCTTAACTTTTGATAAAAATTTGTTTATGTACTATATCGATTATCCTGATCACGATCCTGTAGTCCAAATTTCCCAGGAACTCTTCAGAAAAATATTTTGAGCCCCAAAAAACTTCCCTTTTCTCAATTGTTCTCAATCGTTTCACTGGGTATTTTGAGGTCAAACTTATACCAATTGATAGCAAATTTTATTTACAATTGATTCAGCACATTTTGAAACCCAAAAGAAAAATTGTTAGAACAACTATTTTTTAGTCAAATGTGAAGTTTCCTCGCAAACTTCCTGTAAAATAGATTTCATCCTTCCTAACTACAGTCTTAAGGCGATCAGCCGACGGCAAGGCAGCCACACACACAGACGATATCATGCAGCCAAACACCTCAAATGTCGGCTACTCGTTCTCTGATTTTCGGAGAGCCGAACCAAAGTCAAAGGATCAAATTCGCTCCATAGAGGTTTCGTTTTCTCAGCGTTTATCTTTGTTGTTTTTTCATTGAACTGTCACATAACGTGATCAGTATTTTTTAAACGTTTAAAGATTGAAGCCAAACAAACCAAAAAAAAAAGTTCAAATTTCTCGAGAACGTGCCTGCGGTAGAGCACACATTCTCCATCATGGCACTATGTCTTTTTTGTTGGTTCATTTGTTAGACGACCTCCTTCATGAGCTGAAAATGCGTGATAAGGTCTGATGAGAATTAAACTTTCCGTGAATACGGTTCCAAAACAAATTCTACCCTCACTAACATCAAATAGGCATGAAAAAGGTTCCCTTTGGACTCTATTCAAGAGGATTATTCACATCCATATGAGGAGCCATAAGTCAGGACTGGAAGTATTCAAAAATTCCGGTTATTCTTGAAAATTTTTCACTCGATTACTGTAGTTCATATTTAACGTTTCTTGCAAATAGAATTCCTCACTATTTTTTTTTTGAAAAACAACATGTCAGGTGTTATTTCATAAATAGCCTATTTATTTCCAGTCAGCTGTCCAACTACTGGTCATCCCAATTTTTTCTTAACTTCAAGGTTCTTCCCGTGGGTCCCATATCAGTCACCACTTTGTTCCACCCTGTTCCAAATATTTCCCCTTTTTCTCTCTGCTTCTCTCATTTCCGAATATCTATACCCGTCTGCGTCTCTCAGCTCTCGCACTCTTTTTTCCCCTTTTTTATGAAATGAAAAACCTTGTGATGTTGTTATTTTTTTTCTCGCCTGCCTGCCTGTTCAAAATGAAAATGAGACACAAAAAAAAAATCTATTTTCAATTTTATATTATTGACTTTTTGAATTAGAAAATGTGTGAAAAAGCTTTCTGCAAATAGAAGAAAAGAAGGAGGATGGATGTATTTTTAGTTTTTTTTTCTCATTTTCTCTTTTTCATAAATTGTCTTATCGGTCTGCAAATCTAAAATCAGATAACTCGTGTTTACAAAATAATTTTTATTTGTTCAGACATGTCAATTTCGAAACTTGACGAAATGGTTTTTTTTTAGTATTCATTGATATTTTGATTTTTTTTTTGCAGAAGAGAGGAGGGTTTGCTAGTTTAATGCGATAATTTTTTTTCGATGATAAACATTTTCATTAAAAGTTGTACGCTGATAAAAACCTGGAACTTTTTCGTATAGTTTCTTTGAAAATGATCAGACGTAGCCGGGTTTTATATTAGTCAGACCTGATTTCCAAAAAAATTTAAGATTCATGGAACCTTTAATGAGTCATATTTAAGAGGGTCTAGACTTCGTTTTCAGACCAGATTTTCAGGCCATCGTCAGGAATGTCACCTTGAGAAAATATTCCAAACTTGGGCTTATAAAACAGGTTAAAACAACCGTACCTGACCTGAAGAAGGTCCAGTTTTTCTGGCCAAGAAGTTCGACTCCGAAATAATCCCAAGTTTTTCCAGTCCGTTGGGAACCTAATTAGGAAAATAGGCCAGAATTTCGGGCTTCGAAATGATTCTCAACTTGGCCGTTTTATCCAGAATTGTAGGTTCGATATCTTGAAATCACAGCCCGTGAAAATCGAAGCTCAACTTGAGAGGACCTGTTCTGAAAATAGACCAGGTCTTATTTGGATTTACATTTTAAAATTGACACATTTTGGCCGGGCCTGAATCCAAAAAAATCAGAGTTTTCGAGCTCAATAAATTGAGATATTGGGTTTTAAATCAGGCCTAATTTGACCGCGCCTAACCCTAAATAACCAAAACTGCCAGACCCAATATACTAGTCCTCAATCCGTACAAATAGCCTACAAAATGAGCCCAACTTGCTCGAACCTAAATCATACAAAAATCTGAAATCTCTCTAAAAATCTCTTCAGGCCTGAAATTTATGATATCAAGCCCGTAAAACCATCTAACTTATATTTTCAAAATGAGGCTTATTTGAGGCAGTCTGGCCTGATAGTATGCTAGGCTTTCAGGCTTAAAGATAGGCCTAGTTTAAAACCCATTATTTCTAACTTCTAACTTGCCCGGGTACAACCTGGAAAATCTTAGTAGGCTCAATTTGGCTTAATTTTCAAGAATACAGGATTTTAGGGCTGATATCACAAAGCCCCTTTCGCTATATTTTAACCCCAACCCCGATTAGTTGACCGCTCAGAACTTCACATCAACTATTCATATCTGCATATTTTTTATTCATCATTTCTATATCACGCAAAGGTCCCCCCACCGAGCAAAGCCGATTATATGCGTCGTTTTTATCTGCCTGGTTCTGTCCAATTTTTTATGTATTTTTTTTATAATATTCATGATGATGATAAGACCAAAATGACACGTGATAACGGCTATTTGTACTTATATGCTCTCAGAGCGACTACTATTTTATGATGGGTGACATTTTTGTGGGTTACTTTCGAAAATATTCGATCAAGAATTATCAGTTTTTTTTGAATGAGTAAGATGTGCAGGTTGTTAAGAGGCTAACAAGGTCGTGGAACACAGCATCCGACGTTTACCGGGTTGTGCTGTTTGCTATGGATGCGTAGTGTTCTCTCTCTCTTCTCTCGTCATCTGCGTCTCTCATTCCTCCTTTCTCTATAACTCATTCTCGTCGTCTCTACCCAAACCCTATCTGTTTCTTTTTCCAGAATGCCCAACGAAACAAAACCGGTCTTTTTCACACAAAACGAGGCTAACAGTGAGGATGAAGAGGATAATCATCACCCAGCAAGTTCGCCAAATGTAAGTAGATCTCTCCCTGTCCCTTTAAAACCCCCAATTTTTTCCAGTCAAGTCGCCCTGCCGCTGGTCTTTCCTCCGCCCTGGACAGTGTCCGAAATTTCGGGATGAGTAAGTTTATTTTTTTTCGCGTGACCCAAACGTTTTGACAAGTAGAAAAATGTTTTTTCGATCATTTTTGAAAAAGTTGTCACAATTGGGAACGGTCAGGGAAAACCAGAGGTATTCTATTGTCTTACACGTTAGGGAAACCCCCCAAAAAAAATTATGATTCTCAGAAACCAGCCGAGGGCCTTCGGCAGGTCCCGCGGCCAATTAGATCGTCGCAAAAGCGATCAAAAACAGATAATAGATCGGGTAATGTTTCGCCATTGATAAGAATGCGAAAAGTTGGATCAACCGACACTGTGGTGCCATTGGAATCGGCCAGGAAAGCCAGGTAAATACACCACCATAAAATTAAGCTTCATATGAAGAATCATGTTCCAGATCATTCAACATGTCCGAGATTGATTATTCGGTGGTGGGAGTGTCAAGCACATTCGCCCCAGTTCCATTGAACACACCACCTTCTGATCCGGAAATCTCGCATTCGCCAAAACCTGCTGAACCGGAGAGAAAACCGAGTAGCTCATTGATCAAGTCCGAATCACCAAGTCCGAAACGCAGAAGTTTGAAGAAGAAACGATCCGAAGATTCGGATCCGCCGGAAAAGTTTTTTAAATCTGTGGAAAAATTGAAAAAAGGAGCGGCTACATCGAAGGGTTAGAATACCTCTGGGGTTCCTTTTTTACCTGTGGGGTTACTTTTAAAAAACATCTTTGTTTTCTAGGTGATAAACTTTCTTCAGAACTTGGTAAGATCTAGAAATGTTGTGATAGTGTTGTCCCTGGAGTTAGACTTCCTTTCCGATTAAAAAAAAAAAAGAATTTTCAGAGACGGTTGATAGCGAGGTGTTTGACACTGGCCCGTTCCGTCCAAATTATGCAATCGGAGCTGCTGATCATTCGACAGCATCGCCGTTCGAATTGTCGACAACACCGATTGAAGTGAACGAGAGTCGAATGCATAAGACGATTGAGATTACGAATAGGTGAGAGAGGAGAGAGAAAGAGAGACGGTTAGAGAAAACGAGAGAGAGAGAGACTGTCGAAGAGTCGTGAATTTGGAGAAACACGAGAAGGAAGTATCATCGGTTGAACAATTAATCAAAAAACCAAAGTGTCTTGGTTGTTTTGTCAGTTGAAATGTGATGTCACCGGGTTACTGTAGTTTCAGTTTTCTCATTTCGATTTGTCTGAAACTGACTTCTCAACATTTTCAAGGTCTGAGGTAACCGGATATGCAAAAATCGATTTTGACATTGCTAATCTAGTCAAACAGTATAAGCCAAAAATAGTTATGAAATTCATTTTTTTTCCAAACTTCCAAATTTTTTTGATCTTTGGAAAATATTTCTCAAAATTTCTATGCGGTTTTGTCTATTCTGATTTTCTATTCCCTTCGAAATAAGACATTTTTGACGAAATAGTGAGTAAAAATGAGAGAATCAGACACTTGTAGATCAAAATATCTCGGAGCGAAAGGAATAGAAAGAGGAAATGAGCAATAGCAAAACCTCGGCCACATTTTCAACAGTCAAAAAAAAACAAATTGGATAGACAGTATAGGATTTTTCAAAAATCGATATAGCTGGTTAACTTCTGTCTTGTTGATATAAAACTGTGATTATCAATGGTGGCCATGTTACCTACGTTGGTTAAAATTCTGTGGAGTCCATTTTTTTCAAGTGAAATTAACCCGAGATCATTCCACTTCATTATCCAGAAACCTCACTCCTCAGTATATAAGAAAACTGAAACTAAAGTAACCCAATGTCGGGTAAACTAAACGTATTGAATTGGCAAAAAAATGGTAAAGTATGTTGATAATCCAACCGAATAACTAATATGTTGTCCAGATTTCCCAAACAAGCCCAAAATAGACGATGGTCCTGTCTGTAAGTGGTGTCCCGAGACACTTGATGTTGTTGTCTTCTACTTATTCTTTCATCTTTTTTTTAAACCTGGATCTAACTCATCCAGCTCACACACTACACTATTTTCTCCAAAAACAGCACTAACATTTAGTTCCATTCTTTTTTTTTTTGTTCTACTACTCCCCTTGTTTGAAGAGAGAAGAGCACATCGACAAAAACACCAACAACTCCAACCAATTCATCGGCCGAGCCGAGAAGAGCGAGTTTGGCAAAGTTGGACACTACTGGAAATGGAGCAAGTGGATCAGCAAATGGAGCAGGAGCAAAACCAGTCGAGGCAAAGGATAAAAGGTGAGAATGCATGCGTTTTTTTTGTTATTGTTTTGTGTTAGGAATGAGTAGCATGTGAAACCAATGTATATCTGACTAGGCAAATATTGATTGAAAAAAAGAAACCCGACAAAAAAGTTGGGCTGCGAAATAATTTAAAAATATTGTCTGCAAAAGTGCGTCGTTATATGTACTTTGAAATCTGCACACATCAAACAGTATGACAGTTTGTTGAAAAAAATTAGAGAGAAAAGAAAAAAGATTTCGATAGAGCACATATGCCCCATCATTGATGCTCCCATACCGAATATTTTTTATTTTTCGACAAACGGGACTATTGAAATGAGAAAACAAATTTTTTTCAAACAAAACATGTAATTATCTCGCAGTCCTTCAAAAACGTTATGAAGTTTAATATTTTCAAATCAGAAAGTTGAAAACAAAATTTTTTATTGAAACGAGATGTAGTTATGAATGGTTGGATTTGTTTCAGAAACTAGAACCTAAAGCCATAATCTGGTTAAGGAATTTATCGATTTTTTTCTGGTATGAAGGTCCTAAGGGTTCCAAGTTCGAATGAGGGTTTTAAAATGACATTTCCCGAATTCAAATCATTCAAAGAAACTTTTTTTCGAAATTCAATATTTTTCTGAAAATACAGAAATTTCAAAACTTAAAAATTAATCCTAGGTTGAAAAACAAGGACCTATATCTTAGGCACTATTTTTTTTTTGAAACAACAGTGCAATTGTAAAATTTTTGTAGAATTTCTCAGTTCTAGGTTAAAAAAAGAGGACCCTATTCTTGAGATTGTAATTTTGGTTCATGATTTTTAATCAAGAGATCGAACGATAAACAAAGATCTCTTGATCGCAAGATTTTAGTTCAAGAAGTTAGAGACTAATTTTTTCTGAAAATACAATAACATTTTAAAAAATATATAAAGTGTCTCCAAGTTGATGAATCTACTTCCAATTTTGGAAAATGTCGGTAAAGTTCTTTTTTGTAACATTGTGTTTGAGCAAGTAGCACAAAGCTGTAAAATGGTACATTTTTTTGTGAATTGTGAATCGATTAGCATTGTATTGTTATGTTTGAAAACAACATTTGATGTAGATTCATCCACTTAGAGACACTAAAAATTAAAAAAAATATTTACTGTATTATCAGGAAAAGAATAGTCTCTTACTTCTCGAACTAAAATCTTGCAATCAAGAGATCCTTTTTCTTTGTGATATCTTGATTAAAAATTGAGAACCAAAATCACAACCTCAAGAACTGGGTCCGTTTTTGAACCTAGAACTAGAGCTGAACAATTCTAAAAAATTACAATTTCACTGTTGTTTCAAAAAAAAAAGATAGTACCTAAAATATAGGTCCTTGCTTTTTAACCTAGGGTTAATTAAGAGATCTTCTCTGGTATTTAGGCTCGCTCAGACTGAGCAAGTCTTTTCCTTTTCTATGAGTTTGAATAACATGTTTTCCTTCATCCAACTTTACTAATTTTTCAAAATGTAGTTTAAACGACAAAAATTTGTGGTTGAATTTCAGAATATATATTTTCATATTGCATTTTTCGTCTCATTCATTCATTCTGATTAAGGCTTCTTTCCTATCGAGATTATCTCGTTTCTTTTTCTTCTTCTTCTTCCAAAGAAGCCAGCCGTTTTTTTTTTCGTTTTATTATGTCTGTATGTGTCTGTGTGTTTTTAAGAAGATTGGATTTTTTGATATTATTTCTTCTTCTTCTCCTTCCTTTTTTTTCATTTTGTAGGATTATGGTTTTTGTGTTGTGTTGAGCCGAAAGGCACTTGCAAATCTTTTAATATAAAATAAAATCAAATAAAAATCCGGCTTTCTTTTCGATGTCATTCGACATTGAGCTGCATGTTCTATGGAACTCGTAAGTTCACACACACACACACACACACACATGTCTATATCACTGTGTTGTGGATGAATGTTGTAGTTGAGCGCACTATGAGCTCTGCCTGAGCTTTTTGAGCTATATATTCATGAACAAGACCATACTTTTTTGCAGAGCTCGTCTCGAATCGCAAAACGAGTGTTTGTCACCGTCGTCATTGAAGTCGGCGTTGGATGAGCTGCAGATGGAGCCGAGATCAAAGTCGCCACAGCATATCGATTTGCATACGTTCAGGTTAGTCGCGGCAGAAGATGGGTTGGGATAGGGGTGTATTAAATCAAGCATACTGTTTTTTATGATATCAAGTTCATTTTTGATCCTACATCATATATTTTTTGAGCTTCAGACGTCTGAAAATCTGTTTTCACCTGAATTTTCCTTTTTTTTGAAGTCGGACGACCTTCTATAATTTTTTCTGTGTTCTCTCAAACCAGATGCGTATCTGGAAACCTGACTTGACCATCTAGTATCTCTCACTATCTGGTCCGATTGATTTAGAACCTTAGTTCCTCGAACTGACCTGAACATCTGAAAATTATCAGCATCGGAATCAAGTTGATAAACGTTGCTTGTTGTTTTTTGAGTCATACTTTCTGAATCGGACTAATTGTAAGACGAAGTATTTTTTAAAAACTTTTTTAAAAATCGGATTCTTATACACACAAACTTTTCTGAAATTGATTCAGATTGTTCCGTAAAACTACGCTGTTTTTATTTTTGGTTCGAATTTAGGTCCATTTCAAGAATTACATGTTTAGGTCTGATTTTATAGGATCTTATCAGATCCGGGAACTTTGAATCGAAAAAAATTATTTTCAGTTACAGTTTTCTGTTCAAACGAAGTAAAAGGGCCTGATCTGTTCCATGCTTAGGACCATTTTGAACTTGGCTAGGTGTCTTTAAGGTACCCTTTTGGGTGTTCAAACGTGGCTCAATTCAAATATCTTTCAGAGATGCAGTCGATGTCAACTATCAACGTATGGCAATTACTGGTGAAGAATTGAGCGGAGTCCCTCTCGAAGACTTGAAAACCGCCTCAGAACACTTGATCGAAGCCCTTCGCCTAAGATCTCGCTACATGGAGCGCATCGGGAACCAATTCCCATCAACAACTCGCCACTTTTTAACCGGTCACTATCCCAATAATCTGCCAAAACATCGTGTTAAAAATACCGAGTCCAGTGAGTCCTTTATTTTTTCTACCGTACTCATTTTTCAATCTAATATATACCCGTTTCAGTCAGACAACTTTGTAAGTTTACACCCCGGGGTCCAGTAAAGCACCACAATACTTTAAGCACAATTTCTTTTCATTAAATAGGCTTCTAATTGGGCTCATCTATTATGAGCCCAATTTTCCTCTCTATCTCACTCATTTCCATTCCTACAGTAGTAGTTCGACACATTCCAAGTGAACACGATTTTGGTGATTGTGGTAAGGCGTGTATACATACTTCTCTTACTACTCGTTTTTTTGTGTGTTTATATTCACAGACTAAAATCAATCAATGTTGTATGGTATCAAAACGAGGTTTTTTGTTTTTCAGCGGTTCAAACGTCGTTCAATCCGCCAGATCCGCCAAAGGATCATTGGGGAAAGAATGATCCAATTCCGAAATATGACAAGTATTATACTTTGAAGAGGAATCGCGGAGTGGTGAGTTTGGGTTGATCTCGTTGCACCATGTCTATGTTAAAGTCGAGTACTACAGTTCTTGAAATTGGCCAAAAAAATTTGAAAATATCTTATTAAGATCTAAATTGATGAGAGTTGAGGCTGAGACGGGATCCCTAATCCCTAGTGTATTCGGGCGTCGTCATCCGAGTAATCGGGTGCGGACGGGCGCGAGTGCACGGGCAAATGGGCGAACGGGTTAGCGTGTTAATGGGTGAACGGATGAACGGGCTAACGGGCAACTGGGCGTAGGGCGTTCGGTTAAACAGGTTCGGCTAATAGGAAAATGTCTAAACTGGGGACCGTGTAACCGAGCAAAAGGGCAACCTGGTAAACAGACGCGGGCGAACGGGCAAGCGGGCAAATGGGCGCCCGGGTGTTTGGGTGTTCAGGCAAACCGGCTAACGTACGAAAAAACTCTTCGGCTGCTTACTACACACAGGTATAGTAGTAAAAATTAAAGGTTCATTTCAGTAATGAAAAAAGGTCTTGCAACGATCAGCCGATTAAACTCTTGATTTTAATTTTAAAAAATTTTCAAACTATTTGAAGCCTCTATTCTTCAATTTTTTTTGCACCTAAGTACAGTAGTAAAAGTTAAAAGTGCATCATTGTAATGAAACATCCAAGAATCCCTTCAATTCCAGACAGAAATCTGCAACGATGATGGCAAAATCGATCCGCTTTTCCAAGACGTCTACGTGACCAAAGAGGAATTCCTTAACGACACTGAGAAATTGACGGCGATGATTGTCGATGGACCATTGAAGTCGTTCTGTTTCCGACGTTTGTCCTATCTTCAGAACAAGTTTCAACTTCATGTTCTTTTGAATGAGTTGAGAGAATTGCACGAGCAAAAAGGCGTTTCGCATCGAGACTTTTACAATATTCGCAAGGTTGATACACATATCCACGCCGCTTCGTCGATGAATCAGAAGCACATGTTGAGATTCATCAAGAAGAAGATCAAGACCGAAGCGGATGTGGTTGTTCTCGAAAAAGATGGCCAAAAAGTGACGATGAAGGAAGTGTTCAAACGAATGGGTATTGATGCATACGATCTCTCTGTGGATATGCTCGACGTGCACGCCGATCGTAACACTTTCCATCGTTTCGACAAATTCAACACCAAATACAATCCGGTTGGCGAGTCAACACTGCGCGAGATTTTCATCAAAACCGACAACTACGTGGGTGGCAGCTATTTTGCCGATCTTCTCAAAGAGGTGTTGTCCGATTTAGAGGACAGTAAATATCAACACGCGGAGCCGAGATTGTCGATTTATGGACGGGATAAGAATGAGTGGGACAAGTTGGCGAAATGGGCGCTCACAAATGATGTTTGGAGTCAGAATGTGAGATGGTTGATTCAGATTCCAAGGCTTTAGTGAGTTTTGGGGAATGAATTGAGATTTTTGACGAGGTAATTTAATAGGTTTTTCAACGCTGATCAATATCCCGTATTCAGTTTTTGCCAAAAACAATTTTCAGCTTTAGAGCCTAAGAAAAATATTAATTTTTTAATTCAAAAACCATATTCATGAAACGGGGAAAAACTGATTTTTTTTCTCTTTTTCAATTAAAAAAATAATAAATTAACAAAAAAAGGATTGTTTAAAAAATGTGTCAATTTTCTCATTTTCACTTTTATGATTTTGGTTTTTTTAATTGGAAAAAATTAGAAATTAATCAACTTCAGCTAAAACTCGCGCATTGAGAACAAGGCAAAAACATCCCGTTTTCAGTTTCAGCGTTGAAAAATCTATCGAATATTTTTTCTTATCGAAAATATTCATATTTTCATGAAATCATCGCCTCAAAGACTACCGAAACGGCTCTATTTTTTTTTGTGGGTCCCAGTCCGACACTTCTGCTCGAAATTGAGCTATTATTTTTTATCCACCTCGATCCAGTGAATAAGCCATCTGTTTCAGCGATATCTACCGCTCTAAGAAGATGGTCAAAAACTTTGACGAACTCCTCGACAACATTTTCACCCCACTCTTCGAGGTCACCAATGATCCATCCACCCATCCCGAACTTCATCTTTTCTTGAAACAAGTCTCTGGAATTGACAGTGTCGATGATGAGAGTAAGCACGAATTTGTTCATGTAAGTCTCAACCATATTCTCAACAACTTGTCACCAATCTTATCACGTTTCAGTTCGACCGCTCCACTCCATGTCCATCGGACTATACCGATCAAGAGAATCCGCCATACAACTACTATCTATTCTACATGTATGCCAACATTTGCGCGTTGAACTCATTCCGTCGCGCACGCAACCTCAACACCTTCTCGCTCCGCCCACATTGCGGTGAAGCTGGACACGTCTCTCATTTGCTCACTGGATATTTGACCAGTGAGAGTATTGCTCATGGTATTTTATTGAGAAAAGTGCCAGTTTTGCAATATTTGTTCTATTTGACACAAATGGGAATCGCCATGTCGCCCCTTTCGAATAACTCGTTGTTTATCAGTTATCAGCGGAATCCGCTGCCAGAATATCTTCAGAAGGGCCTCAATGTTTCGCTGTCAACTGACGATCCGTTGCAATTCCACTACACAAAAGAGGCGTTGATGGAGGAGTATTCGATTGCTGCGCAAGTTTGGAAGTTGAGCTCATGTGATATGTGTGAGCTGGCACGGAATAGTGTCAATCAATCTGGTTTTGAGGATAAGGTGAGTGTAAATTTGCTTTGAAATGAAGACGAATGAACATGGTTTTTTGAAAATGTAATGGGGCTATTCAGAAAAATTTCTCCGCTTTTCTCAGCGTTGAGAAAAGCGGAGAAAGGCGGAGAAAAACAACCCAGAAACCGCGAAAATAATGGCGGAGAAATGCATTTCACCTCCTAGATCGTTGCGAGACCAATCGCACTAAATCGACGCGCCTTTAAGTGAATTTATTTTTGTTTTTTTTTTCTTGATTCAAAATGGTTACAAGAGCTATAAACTTTCTTCTTCTTCTTTTTTTTGTGTCTCATTAATCTCACTAGACATCTGGAATACTGATTGTTTTGTTTCTGCATCTCAAACTTCCAAAAAAAAAAATTTTCTAAATAAATTCACTTAAAGGCGCGTCGATTTAGTGCGATTGGTCTCGCAACGATCTAGGAGGTGAAATGCATTTCTCCGCCATTATTTTCGCGGTTTCTGGGTTGTTTTTCTCCGCCTTTCTCCGCTTTTCTCAACGCTGAGAAAAGCGGAGAAATTTTTCTGAATAGCCCCATNCCAATCGCACTAAATCGACGCGCCTTTAAGTGAATTTATTTTTGTTTTTTTTTTCTTGATTCAAAATGGTTACAAGAGCTATAAACTTTCTTCTTCTTCTTTTTTTTGTGTCTCATTAATCTCACTAGACATCTGGAATACTGATTGTTTTGTTTCTGCATCTCAAACTTCCAAAAAAAAAAATTTTCTAAATAAATTCACTTAAAGGCGCGTCGATTTAGTGCGATTGGTCTCGCAACGATCTAGGAGGTGAAATGCATTTCTCCGCCATTATTTTCGCGGTTTCTGGGTTGTTTTTCTCCGCCTTTCTCCGCTTTTCTCAACGCTGAGAAAAGCGGAGAAATTTTTCTGAATAGCCCCATAAGAAAATTGATGCAAAAAGTCAAATTTTCATGAGTTTTTAGGTCAAATTTTTTCATTCGAGCATTTTTGGTTGAAAATGGATGTTCTATTTTTCATTTTTGTGTCAATTAGTTTTTTGAAACGCATTAAAAACCTTTAATTTTGAAGAGTCAATTCCAAAATGTTTAGTTTCTAACAAGATAAATTTCAAATAAACTTTGAAGATCATTTTTGAGCTTCAAAGTAGAACTTCGCTGGAACGGATGACATCATTTTTTTTCACCGCTTCAAGATCTGTGAAATCATATACTTATTATATTTTAAAACTCGAAATTATGTCTATAACGAACTGAAAACAAAATATAAATAAATAAAAACATTTGAAAATAATATTTGCCGGGTTGCGTTGGAGCGCACATGCTCACCTCTCGTTGATAGCTCAAGTTTCTCTTTTGTTTTCACCAAAGAATACCTCAATTCCAATTTTGTTTTACAACTTTTCATAGAAAACTGATTATGTGATAATTTTGAGCTACTCTGAATTTAAAAAATGTCATATGTTTCACTAGAAACCGTAGATTTTTCACAGCTTCAGATTTCAAACAAAAAATAAACATTTCAAAAATATTTTTCAAAATGAATTTTTTCTCCAGGTAAAAGTGCATTGGCTTGGACCAAACTACAAAGAGGAAGGCGTGTTGGGCAACGACATTCATCGCACCAACGTCCCCGACATCCGCGTCAGTTTCCGTCACGAAGCGCTCGTCGATGAGCTCTACAATCTTTTCCGCGTTCAACAAATTTTGAAACTCCAATAGTAGACTTTGTATGTGTTCCATCTTGTATTAGACAAAATGTTGCCTTTTATGTGATTCCAAAGAAACTGATATATTTCATTTATTGTATTGTGTTCGATTGTCCGTGTTCGATGTTTTTTATTGATTGAAATGTGAATAAACTAAAGTTTACTTTTTTTGCCGGTTCTTCCACGAATTGTGTCTTCGACTTCTTCCCAGCCGGTTTGATCGATTTCGTGAAGGTGTTCACCCATTGAGGAGCCGTGATGCATGTATTGTTGGCCACCATCGAAGTCGATGATCTGCAAATTATTGATTTGGGATTTTTTTTATAAATCGGGAGTCTAGAAAATAATTTCTGAATCAGGTCTTCTGAACCAAGCCTTCTGAACTTAGCCTTCTGAATCAGGTCTTCTGAATCAAGCCTTCTGAATCAGCTCTTCTGAATCAAGACTTCTGAATAGGGCTTTCTGAATCTCGATTTTCTAAACCCGTTTTTCTAAACCGGATCTCTAAAAACGAGCTTTTTGAAACAGGCTTTCTATAACGAGATTTCTGAATCAGGGCTTCTGAATAGGGCCTTCTCAATCAAGCCTTCTGAATAGGGGCTTCTTAATCTACACTTTCTAATCCCGTCCGTCTAAACCGGATCTACAAAAACGAGCTTTCTAAATCGGGCTTTCTGATATGGGCCCTCTAAATGGAGCTAAGAAAATTCAGCCTTCTGAATCAGGTCTTCTGAATCAGCTCTTCTGAATCAGGTCTTCTGAATCAAGTCTTTTGAATCAAGCCTTCTGAATCAGGTCTTCTGAATCAAGCCTTCTGAATCAACTCTTCTGAATCAGCTCTTTTGAATCAGGTCTTCTGAATCAGGTCTTCTGAATCAGGTCTTCTGAATCAAGCCTTCTGAATCAGGCCCCTTGAAGTCAACCTACCGCTCCGCTCATCCAGCTCATATAATCGGACGAAATGAACGCGACCAAGTTGGCCACTTCTTCCGTTGTTCCACATCTTCCAACCGGAATCAGAGTTTTGAACAAATCCTCCGCATCTTCCATATTTCCCCCGCTCAATCGTCCAAATGCACCCTTGGTTGGCACTGGGCCAGGTGCCACAACATTGAATCGAAGTCCATGTTTGGCCCATTCATTGGTCAACGATTTGGTCATTGTCTCCACGCCGGCTTTGGCGACTGCCGACGGGACAATAAATGGTGCACCAGCACGGGCGTATGGTGTAGTGATGCTGACGACCGATGCACCATTTCCTGATTTAATGCAACGACGGCCGAGTTCAGTGGTGACGTGGAGGGTTCCTTTGAGAACAATGTCGACGACAGTACCATACGCATTTGGAGAAAGTCTCTCCGTCGCCATGATAAAATTGCCCGCCGCATTGTTGATAAGAATATCCGGATGCTTGCCAAACTTCTCTGTGACGTCATCAAACGCCTTCTTCACTTTGACCGGATCTTTGACATCCAAATGGAATGGTTCACATACACCACCGGTGACTTTGCGAATCTCCGTCGCTGTCGCTTCGAGAACGTCAACACGTCGCGCGGCGATCGCGACACTCGCACCAAGGGTGGCGAATGTGGTGGCGATCGCCTTGCCAATACCAGTACCACCACCAGTCACCAATGCCACTTTTCCCTGGAAAATAAATGTTGAGAGAGGGTTCTGGGAACAGATAATTTACCTTCAAGCATCCGGCAGGGAGAGCAACACTTTTTTTGATTGGAAAATGCTTGTTCGCATCAGGACAACTGGCCATACTTCTGAAAAAAGAGTATTGTGGGTCATATTCAAAACTTTATTAGTTACAAAAGGAAATAAGAGGATATAGGCAATTACTAGATGATCTGGGTCATCGTAGTTTTTTTTTTAAAACATGAAATAGAAACTGAAAAATTGAACACGCAAAAAAATTGAAAAATGTGAAGACATGAGCATTTTTGAACAAGTACACTAACAAGGGAGATCCAAGTACTTCCCCATTCAACTATTTCTTAAAATTTGTAATTACACCAATAGAGTTCAACCTCTTGATCATCATGGAATTTTTTATTCGCCGAAATTGTTTTTGAAAAAAAGTGATTTTAAAAGATAAATGTCTCAATTTTTACCTTAAAAATGGTTTGATCTTTCATAATTTTTTTGACAAAATTTTCCGGTGGATAAAAAATATATCATGCTGATCAGGAAGTCAAATTCTATAAGTATACAAATTTTAGGGAAAAGTTGAATGGGGAAATATTTACTTGGACCTCCATTGTGAAATTACACTGTCTCGAATTAAATTTTCTTGTATAAAAAATATCATTTAATTAGAAATACTTTTTTAACCGACCCTGCACCAGAAATTTGATGTATTTTATTTAAAAAAAACCTTCACTCTATGTTTTGCCATGTACAACTAAAAACTTTATACTAAACTTTTCTAATTAGGTTATCAATGTCATTTTCCTTTTTGAATTTTTATTTTGAAAAACAATCGAGCCCAAAGTTTTTTTTTTGAATGAAGAATTTTGACTACAACCACAGACAGCAGTTAAATCGAGATTATCAGTGAAAAAAAAGTTATCACCCATTTTCGCTCTTATTGTTAATACTGCTAAAATGAGCCTCTGAAATTTGCTTGAAACCAACTTTCTATGGTAATCAGGCTCGTAGAAACCGAATATGACATCGAAATTTCAAATAAGAGTCATCTAAAATTAGAAAACCAGTGATTGCGCATGTGCTATCTAAATTTGAACATCTGCCATGTAGTTTCAGTTTGGTCGTCTAACATATTCCGGAACCAAGTTCTCTAGGATAATTGGGCCCGTAGAAGCCGATTTGGAGACATTGAAAAAACTAGAAAACATGATTCTTAGGGAAGCACATATCAATTATTGAGTTTGCTAGGGTCAAAGAACACATATACACACATATATGCACTTATTTTAGAATGGTGTTCGGGAATTCAAAATACAATTTTTTTACATGAAGCAGTGGAGCACATTTGCTTCATTTCTCTGACTTTAGCAGAAATTTTTTTAAAAAATATCGGGCTTGAAAAATACTAACCAAGCTAATGGACGTTTTCGGGTTAAAAATCACAATTTGAAATTTTTTCTTCGTTTTTTTCAAAATCAGCTACTTGGTTTTTGAAAAACTTTTCGACAAAAAATTTACAAAGTAAAGAAACAAAAACGAGAATCAAAAAGTATATAACGTCGAAAACAACAAAAAATGCTATTTAGTTGATAGGAGATGGGTACAATGTAGTATAAGATAGAAAGAAACCCGATAAGAGACGCAGAGAAACAACATGTTCTCTATTGACCCACCCGTCCGAACACTATAATATAATATAATATAATATAGTTTAAAAAAAATGAACGTGACCTTAACTCAGTTCCAGCCTAGGTCAAAAAAATTCAGCAGCTCTCATTTTACTAGATTATTTTTCTCAGATATGCTGAATGTAAGTATCTCAAAAATACACAGAAAAATAAAAATTGGGACTTTAGCGTAACCGTAATGTGAACAAGAAAGAGTTGCGCGGAAAATCGGCACCACCCTATTTGACATCTCAAATGTGTTTAGGTCGATTCAAATCTTTTCAAATTGACAAAATGATTGCGGGCGGCGGATTTGGGCAAATCTATCGAGCCACCAATTTGGAGAACAACGAGGAGGTGGCGATTAAAGTGGAGCATGCGTCGGGAAATGATGCGCAACGGATTGTGCTCGAGTCGAAAGTGCTTGAAGATATGCTAGGTCTTGCGCATTTCCCACAAGTCTATTATATTGGACCATATAATCGTTATAATTATATAGTGATGCAGATGTTGGGCCTTAATTTGGGGGATATTCGGAAATCTCTGCCAACACATAAGATATCTATCCATTCGGCGGTTCGCATCGGGATTCAAATAATTGAAGGCCTCGAACTTCTTCATTCCAAAGGTTGGGTTCATCGCGATTTGAAGCCGACGAATTGTTGCGTAGGATTGGATGACAAAAGGAAACAAGTGTATTTAGTAGACTTTGGTATGTTCACATAGTAGAAAATCAAAAATGTAACACTCGCTTTAACACGAGACGCTTCTGCGTTCCGCAACGCCGCGAGCATTTTCATATCGCACTACAAGATAGTGAATTGTTTATTTAACAACAATCCACGCGAAATAAGCGTGCTTCCATGGACGGCTGTGGGGTTCGAACTCACGAATGAGAGTAAAATGGGATACATTGCAAGGCGAACCTCCTCACCACTATACCAAACATGCAGGCAGCGAGGGGTAGAGGAATGTTATTGACAAACATACGAGAGAAAGGGAGAGAGAAGAAAACCTATGCAATTTTCAGGCATGTCTCGTCGCTTCAAAAACAACGATGGGTCTCATCGCGACCCGCGGTATTACTGTGGATTCCGTGGAACGACACGCTATTGTTCCTACGCGATGCATGATAGACGCGAACAAGGACCCGTTGATGATCTATGGTGCCTATACTATAGTCTAGCCGAGTTGATTGAAGGATTTTTGCCATGGCGCGATTTGGAGACGGCAGACGAGTTGCAACACGCCAAAAAATTGTGTAAACATGAGAATATTTTTCCGTAAGAAGGCTCTTGTTGATATATCATATATATAATTGAAAGTTTCAGATCAATGCCAACAAAATTCGCAAGTTTCAATCGCAATTTGAAGCGAATCAAACAGACGTCGACGCCGGATTATGCAAAATTTCAAAATATTTTGGCGGTAAGGATTGGGAGGAATCTAAAAAATTGAAAATTGTTTTCAGAGTTGTGTTAAATTCGTTGACACAAATGCCGAATTCGAATGGGATGTATGAGAATTTTTTGAGAAATAGAAATGAAGGGTTATGTGAAAATAGTTGAAAAATATTTTTTAAAGAGGAGATGTAAATTCATAAAAACTCTGATTTGTTGAGTAAATCTTTGAGTTATCGAGATGATCATTAAGCTTACAAGGGGATCACATGTGGTCTTGAGTGCCTTTTAAGAAGATCTCTGACATGATAAAGCTTCTCATGTTGATTAACATCCACTTTTTAGTTTTGCTAAGCTCAGTGTGGAAAACTGAGCTCAAAATAGATAGTGAAAAATTTGAATCTATTTTTCTAAACTACACTTTTACGATCAAAAATTTTTGAAAAAATTATTGTGCCGCATTTTTGTCGTGATTGCACACAAAACACACAACTTGACGCAAAAATTCACAGCATTCAGATTTTTCGGCCACGCGAACATGTGTGCTCTAATGCAAACAGTGTGTTTTTCGAGATTTTTGAAATAAACTTGAAAAGTTAAATTTTTTGTTTGTTTTCTATCGAAGAAAGTTGAAGAAGCTATTGTAGAAGACAAAACACCACAAGTGACGCAATAATGCACAAAATTAGTATGAAATTATTTATTTTGAATTCAATTTAATTTTCAATTAAAAATTCTGACAATTGGAACAACAACCCTCGACAAGTTCATCAAATCCAAATCCAATGAAACATCATAAAACATTTTCTGAATAGGAATTCCATTTTGAAATTGCACCACTTTTGTAACACCCGAAGGATTATTGCAGTTATGTTGAATTGTGATTTGAAAATTGTACACTTTGCTGAATAATTCGTCGCCTAACAGTGTCACTTTGACTCGATGTCTTCGAACTCCTCCAATCGATAATCCTGGCATACTCTTGGCAATTGTATCCACTTTATTCGAGTCGATTTCTTCGATAGAGATTGTTGAGTTGAAATAAGGAGTCTTGGCACATGTCAATCTTACATTGAAATCGAAATTATCTCGAATAGTTTGTCCGGAACACAATGAGACGGTCACAAACAAGAGGAGCACAAACATCATAATATGAGTATGATGATTATGTTCGCTGATAATTCGACCATGAGAACATTAGGGAAATGTGTTTTTTCGGCCTGTGACCATGATTGTGACGTCTTTTCGACTCCGTTCAGCTTTCGGCGGTTTGATTTTCTTCTCGTAGTTAAATAGAAGCATTATACCTCTGAAAATTTGAAAATAGATGGAGAAAATGGGTGAACATTAGGTTAAGATTATCTGCATTGGGCCGAATGACAACCTAGATGTACTGAAAATCTACAAATGTTCAAAATCTCAATAATCTAACTCAAAATAAGAGTGAAGCTTAAAAACTTTTCTCACATTCTCCATCTCCTGGATCCAGCTGTCACGCCTTGACCAAAAATATTAGCCCTCAAGCAGCCACGCTTTGACAGAAAACTTCTACCTGTCAAGCAGTCCCGCCTTGACCGAAAAACATTAACTGTCAAGTAGCAACGCCTTGACCAAAATGTTAACTGTCAAGCAGCCACGCCTTAACCAAAAATATCAGCTGTCAAGGTGCTATGCCTTGATCGAAAGTTTTGGCTGACAAACAGTCTTGAACTATTTCAAAAATTTCGACTTGAACTATTTCAAAAATCAATACTTTTTGCTCACTGCAAAAAAAAATCAATTTCACTCTCAAATGTTCTGATCCCGATACCAACTTACGCATCAGCCACGTGTACAAACAAGTTCGAGAATATTGTGAAGAAAAATTGATATAAAATATCATCGGACCACGTATAAACATACATACTATTTATCGTATCTATCAAATAAACCCAATCTTGAAAACAATTTTGCAAGAATAACTTCCTCGCTGTCTTTTTTCTTCTTTTCGTAGCATATGAATCGATATGAGTGTTTGTCGCGTTTGCAATTAATTTCGTGGCCACTGTCACATTAAAACAATTCGAACATACAGCTAGGAAGATGACAAGATACATGACTAGATCAGCCAATGTGTCTACACAAGGGTCCAAGTTGTCCCAGGTCAATATCTCGTAATTGAATAAATTCAGACAATTATCTGGGAAGCCTGACAAGAGGACAAATAATGAAATACACCAACAAACACCAAGAGCTGTCTGAAAAATGAGTTTAGGTGAGAGTAGGTTCAGGCTACAGACTACTCACAAACACCACAATATTACCGGTCTCTCGTTGAGCATGTGCAGGGAGAATAATAACGAGGAAACGGTTGGCAGCGATGCAGAGTTGCGTCAAGGGACCTTGAACATAGACTCCGTACGCGACGATTTGATTGACTACGATGTTAACGATGTCAGGGGCAAAGTAATCGGCACTGGAAAATGAGATTTTAATTGTAGTAGTAGTAACCAGGCCCGATTTTGTAGAAGGTGAATCCTGTCTCTCACTTCTACAACTTCCTCTATAGTATTACATTTATACCCAGTGCATACAATGAAATCATATGACTAATTTTCAGATTTTTTCGCGAGAATCTAATTATAGTTCGTTCCACATGTGGTGTGTTTTGGCTATGACTCAAGATTAAAAATTTCCAGTTGAATCGGTCGGAATACGTTTCAGAAATGGGATATTAAAAATCGAGGTTCAGGAACTTAATGTTTTCGAAAACGTGTTGCTAATTAATATAACTCGACACTCAGTTATGGGATCCAATTTTTCAGAACCAGAAAATTTGAGATGAATGAATGAAGTGAATTTCTTGAGAATTCCATCTCAAAATCAAAAAAAAAGCCTGAAAAAATATTTCTAGTCCAAGAAACCTTGTCATTATCTATTGAAAAAGGAGCTGATATCTGAGCCGAGGGCTTGAACCAGTGACAGTATATTAAAAGTGACTATGACTCAGTTGAAATAGTTTTTCGGGTTTGAACCTTTCTAAAATTATCTTTCGAATATTTTTGAAAATCAGGGTCATGTTTATCTGAAGCGAGGAAAACAGTGATTATCAATAGAGCGCGTATTAATTTTATATTTAGGCTAATATGAAGTACATTTCAAGCTGTAATAAAATGTAAAATGTGCTCCATTTTTTTAATTCTCAGTTTTTGGCGCGGAGTTAAACAAAAGGTAGAAACTGGATGTTGATCAGCATGAAAAGGTCTATCGGATGATGTAGACCTCCTTCAGATCGGTTTTTTGAAGACCCCACCCTTGGGTACCAAACTCACAATAATGCCACGGGTCCATTATATAATACATATCCCGAAAGAATAATATTATTACTAATCGTCTTTGAAGCACACAAAATATAAAAACCCGAAATATTCTTCTGCGTAATGAATCGATAAAATACAATAGAATTGAGAAACATGCCAAAACATCCACTAATTATCATAAATAATCCAGCTGACACTGTCATCCACCTCGCCGCAACATCATCCGGTCGAGAATCTTCAATCCAAATCGAGTCTAATGTGTCATTTGAAAAGGGCATTTTTATCATGAAAGAAGAGGTAGAAAAAGAAGAAGAATTATTTTGAACATGTGTGTTGTTGGCTGCAATAGTAATTGAGTTGTTCATGGAACAAGTTATTCATTCAATGAGAAATATTGGAGTATATGTGTGTTATGACTGGTCCAATTTAGGTAATCATAATTTTATTGCATTGTTGTTATGATATCAAAAAAAAACCCCAATTTTGGGCGGCTTACAGTAATATTGTTTTCTAGGAAATGTACGTTTTTTGAGGTTTTGATAGAAAATAAAATAAAAGAGTAGAATTTTCAAAACGGTTTTCCTGTCAAGCAAAAAAATTCCAAACAGGCCAGACGAAAACACTTTGCTTATTTTGCTCAGTAAGGCATGTGCGCTCTATCAAAACTGTCTATTTCTTTTCCTTCTCTCTGTTTCAACACACACTCACGATTGCTCGCAAACTTTGGTTTTTGTATTATCATGAATTCAAAAAAAAGTTTACGACGCATTTTTCTCAGTCCAAAGCTGAAAAAACCACGACAAAATTTGAAAAAAATCGTCCAATGCACGCTCTTTGTTTCACACACTATTCCCTTTCTTCGCGTCGAGACCATTGACAGTACTCTCGAAATAGCGTGTAAAACAGAGAGAGTTAGACGATTTTTATTTTTTGCGTTTTTTTTTCAGCTTTGGACATCGTCCACATTTGAGAAAACGGGTAATTTATGAAATACAAAATTAAACAAATTATTGGTGACTTTTATAAAATTTGGTAAAAAATGAACAACTTCAGCGTTTTCAGTACATTTCACTATTTTTCATGAGAAAATTTAAAAAAAAAAGTAAAATTGACGGAATGAATTATAACAGAATATTAGGTGATTTATGTTGCTATTAATTTTATTTGAGTGGTTTTCAAGACTTTGAAGATTACAAATACAATCATGTTCATAGTTAAAAATGATATTCAAGTTACGCTGTCATAATTGATAACCTACAGCTAGACCCTAACCCTATAATGACCATAATGCAGGGTTTCAAAATCTCATTCTCAACTTTAGTGGTTAAATTCTCGCAATAGGGATTTTTGTAAGAAGTTCCAATTTTAAAACATTTTTTCTTGTGAAATAAGTTAGTCCAGTTCCGGGTACTATTATAAGTTCATTCAAATATAAAGATAATGGGTTCCTTATTTTGCTCACAACATTAATAAAAAAAATCAGTTCTAGTTTTGTTCCCTACACGTATCAAATTGTGAAAATGTCACGCCGATATTTGACACCAAATTGAAATACTTTTCATAACTTATTGAATAATAACCCTTGCAAACAAAACAAAAATTAAAGCCAAAAAGGTATTTTATCAATTTGAAAATGAGCGACCTCAAATAATCAGCACCGAGAAGTGTTTTACCAAAAGACCTAGTGGAAAAGACACGACAGAAAAATCAGCTTGGAATCAAATTAACAAAATAGACCGTGAGAAATATGAAAATTGCAATGGAAAATACAAAAATGTGGAATAACAAGCAGCATAAGTACAAGAAAAGTCTACATCACATTTATATTTCAAAAAAAATACTATCATATAAAATATCAATCAAGTCTAGAATATTTCTAGTATACACCACATGTAATATTAAATTATATTATATTAAATATCGCATAGACTGGAAAAAGGTTCTGATTTCTCTGTTCTTATAAATATATTCACTCAAAACGGTGCCAAAAACACAGTTCCTTTTCCCTCTAATAACACGAAAAAATATAACAAAAATTGTGATCTTTTTGGTTTTCCAATATTTCTTCCATCTACCTAATTTCTTTTGTTTGCATAACAGAATGAGAAAAACTGGAAGGAGAAAATGAAAAGAACGTGGAAAGTTCTTTCTTTTTTTGATTACAGTAGTTTTTGAGCTAATAAAAAAGAGATTAATCAACAAAAAACCAAGTGACTCGATGAAAAATTTCCTGTTTTGGTTTTGCTTAAAAAAAATTATTAGCAGGTATTAGATTTTTGAGCAATAAAAAAAAGGAAACTTTCTACATTTGACCGCAGAAAATGGGATAGAAATTTTTCAGAAAGTCTAGATATTCTGGAAATACATCGACATCATCCGGAGGCGCTTCTACTACAACTAGATTAGCTGCTCCATCATCTGGGTCTAGTTCGAATGTTGAAAGTGCCAAGAAGTTTGGTAACGCGAAGGCTATTTCGAGTGATATGTATTTTGGAACAAATGAAGTTGATGTGAGTGAACATCTAAATATTATTCTCATCTTCAATAAACTACTGTTTCAGTTTGAAACCAAGAGTGCCCTTTCGCGATTCGAAGGTCAAACTTCGCTTGGATCTGAAGATTTATGGGGAAATGGAAGTCAACAACGTCAATCTAGTCAGGTTCCTGATATGGGTGAATTGAAGGACTCGTTCCGTGCGGGAGCTTCGAAAGTGGCTGATTCTAAAAACAAGAGTGCCTTTTGAAATTCTATTCCAAGGTCATACTTCGCTTGGATTGCATTGGAAAAGGGTAAATTGCATGGAAAGTTATCAAAAAACTACAAATATTGGATGAAGAATTATAGTATTTTCACAAAATTGTACAATTTTCTGATAATGCACAAAAATATTGAAAAATTCACGCGACTAATAATAATTCTAAAATTTTTCGTTTCCTTTTTAGTTTTTTTAAAAATGTTTTCGAAGTTTGAAGTTTGTTCTAAAAAATTTCAGCAAAAATTAAGGTTCTGGGGTTCTTTTTCATACTTGGTAGCCTTAAACTTAACCCAATTTTTAGTGATTACATACTGCCAAAAATGTACTATCAGTCAAATTTCAATCGGTAACACGCGCTATATATATAATATTCTGTTATTTCGGTCTATACTAAACTTTTGGCCGTTTTAGTGTCCGAATCGAAATCTGCAGGTCAAATAACTCCAACGGTCAAATTATCTCCCTATGATAAAATTCTGAATTTTGAAATTTTTGAAGCTGAAAACTAGAACTACAGTAACCCGATGGCAGCGGAGGGATTCCATCTAATAAGAACAAAGAACAAAAAAGTTGATCGAGAACTTTGTGTATCCTATCAACAAATGAGGAAAAACATGGTAATAATGAGAAAAAATTGGCTAGAAAATACATGATTTGGTATATATTAGAATCCGGAATTCAAATGATAGCAAGAGCTCTGTTGATAATTATGGTTGTTATAATTTAAAATTGAATTACGTACGGTTTTTTATGTCAAAATCAGTATCTATGTATGTAGTCGATTACGTCAGAAAACTGAAACTATGATAAAATTTAGCGAAAATTCAGATGTTATGAGAATAGATTAACTCAAGACCATGCCTAAATTCAATTTGGATTGAAAAATCGAGGCTTTGAAACGCACTGTCCAACTCCTTTTTTATTTCTTTTTAATTTTCTATCCAAAAAAACCAGTTTCTCGAATGGTTTTTTTCTAATTTGAAACAGTTGGTCGTTCGGTTGTAAACAAAACAAGTTTAAAATGAACTTTCTTATAAAATGACTTCGAACTCCCTCAAAATTCCAGAAATGTCACCAGTTCTTCTTTTTGTCTTTGTTTTCTTCTTTGAAACATCCAATGGATCTTCGGCAAAGTCTTCGAATTGTGGTCAAATGGCGTCTTGTGCAGTGGAAAAATGTTTGAATCGCGATTTGATTGAGAGAATTGTCCGCGAGTCGCCGAAAGAGCAGGTTTTCGAGAAATTAGTGGAGAAATTTGACATGGTTTGTATTGCTGCAAAGTGTGGGAATGAGTGTTCAAAGTGTCGACAATGCCACTACGCGTTGGAGCAAATGAGTGCTCTTGCACAGGGAGAAAAAACTTGTGAGTTTTCATTTTATCCCTATTCAGATAGACAAAAAATTAATTTCAGCCGGAGTTTGTCCCAAATTGGAGACCTGCGTTTTCGATTGCCTTATGGAAAACGTTGACAAAGTGATGTCTTGTGTTGCCAAAAAATGTAACGTTCATTGTTATGACGGAGACTGCCCTTCATGTCGTGTTATTTCTCGCCGAATGTTCAATATCGTCTGCAAACAACAAAACTTGCTCAATACTTTCGAATATGCTGGAAGTTGTCCGAGTCTTTTCATGGAATTGGCTGATCATTATGTGGCTAACAATCGACAAACTTGAGTGTTGTTGTTTTGAAATTTTTATTGTTTGTAAATACAGTTTTCTTGAAGGCGCATTACTGTTTTTTTTACGTGTGGTCTCATCACGACGCACACGTGGAAAGTATCTTTGTGTATTTCTATCGGAGTTTTGTTTATTTTTTCTTTCTTTCCGATTTTTTCGCCGAGATTCCATCCGTAAGTGTGTAAGTTATGCCCAACCAAAGCGTAATAGTATATTTAACTGATTTCAAACGCATTTTATTATAATTTAAATCTTATTTATAAGTTGATACTTTTTTTAAAACACTTTTGTGGTCTCTCTTTATTAGAACCGTCGGAAAACTTTGAAAATTAGCCAAAAAGTTAAAAATTTTTATTTAAATAGTTGCGCGTCAAATGCGACAGCTGCACAGCTGCCAGTGTTTACACATTCTCTGGCATATGTGTTACGTGTACGATCGATCGATTCTCTTTTTTTATTTCTTCCTACATGAAACCGGTTCTATTTTTGACAGCTGAACAGCTTATTTCTTGTCTAACTTATATTTCGCCGCATACGTCTTTTTTCCAGAATGTCCGATGAAAATGGCCCTTCGAAAACTGATCTGCAAACTGCTATGCGCAAATTGCGGGCTCTGAATGCCAATAAACTGTGCTTCGATTGTGGAGCAAGAAATCCAACGTGGTGTACAGTTACTTATGGTGAGTGTTCAAGTATTGTCAGATTCAAAATATCAGTAACTATTTGAGGTGTATTTTTGTGCATAGATTGTTCGGCGGTTCATCGTAATCTTGGTGTCCATTTGACCTTTGTCCGTTCAACAAATCTCGATACCAATTGGACATGGTTGCAGCTCAGATCGATGCAATTGGGTGGAAACTCCAATGCTACACAATTCTTCAAACAACATGGGTGTAATACAACAGAAGCGCAGCAAAAGTATAAGAGTCGTGCCGCGCAGATGTATAGGGATAAATTATTGCAATTGTGCCAAGAAGCTCAACGGAAATATGGTACACAATTGATTGTTGATACTTCCAATCATGCTGAAGAGTCTGGAAAGAATGTGAGTTTTCTACTTTTCTGTTTACAATAAAAATTTTGTATTATCTTCAGGAAGAAGAAGACTTTTTCGCACAAGACTTTTCGCATTCTTCCGCCTCTGCTACATCATTGAGCAGTGACGCCTACATAACAGACCATAAAAAACCAGAAGAAACTCACGGTCCAAGTGTAGATAATCTCGATTCGGCTCCAGTTCCAACCGCCGCTCCAATTTCGGTTATTCTCAAGAAACCGATAAAGAAAGCGACACTCGGTGCAAAGAAAAATGGATTGGGTGCTCAAAAAGTTCGCATCAATTTTGATGAACTAGAACAAAGAGCCGCGGAGAAAGAGAAACAACAAGAGGCCGAGATTGCGGCTAGCAAATTAGCATATAAGGAAGAGGCTGAATCGAAAAAAGACAACGAGCCAATCGAGAAATTGAGCGCAAGATTCGCTATGCATGATATTGACGCGCAACGGAAGAGTCTTGAGGTGAGGCATTTCGAGATTTCAAGATATAACGTTTTTTGCTGTATCAAAGTTTACATGGTTCCCAATGTTGAAACCGGTTTCTAAAGATAAGTTAGACATGTTTATCATGAAAACTTCCTTTCTATCTTTGAGGTCATTAAAAACTTTGATTTTATTATTTCAAAATATATTTACCAAGTTTTCTAAATTTCACTCATTTTCTTTTTTCTTCCAGGCCAAAGTTGCTAAAGACCCAACCAAAGCGGCTACCGTTGATCGTCTCGGAATCGGTGGTGTTGGCCGAACCCGCGCTGTTCATTCAATCTCTGGCGGTGTTCGAACCATCAAGCAAGCCGACTCATTCACCCCAATTCGTAAAGTTCAACAAAAAGAAGAGGACGATTGGGAAGTTGTCGAGGATACCAAGTTTGGAGGTGGATCTCACAAAGATGACGATTTATTCACTAATGATTACTCGAAGAAAACGAGCAGTGATGAGTTTTTCGATTCATTTGAAACTCAACCACAGTATGTTTCGAAATTCTTTCGAAGTGATCCTATTTTCTAGTTTTCAGAAAGTCTAGATATTCTGGAAATACATCGACATCATCCGGAGGCGCTTCTACTACAACTAGATTAGCTGCTCCATCATCTGGGTCTTGTTCGAATGTTGAAAGTGCCAAGAAGTTTGGTAACGCGAAGGCTATTTCGAGTGATATGTATTTTGGAACAAATGAAGTTGATGTGAGTGAACATCTAAATATTATTCTCATCTTCAATAAACTACTGTTTCAGTTTGAAACCAAGAGTGCCCTTTCGCGATTCGAAGGTCAAACTTCGCTTGGATCTGAAGATTTATGGGGAAATGGAAGTCAACAACGTCAATCTAGTCAGGTTCCTGATATGGGTGAATTGAAGGACTCGTTCCGTGCGGGAGCTTCGAAAGTGGCTGAAAAATGGTCGACATTATCCAATTCGTTCTCTACGTACATGTCGGTGAGTGTTTTGAAAATCGTTCACATTTTTTTCGGGAACGGCAACGGATAATGGACGGAGACCTGTGTCATACTTCTTGGTGTTGATCAATGTTTTTTTTTTCTAAATTTTTGAATAGGATACTCCATTTTCTGCGCGAAGCTTTGCAAATATTAGGATGTCCATGTTATTCAGCACCTAAATTTTTTCGGGAGAACATAGGTCTCTTTCGGAAGTCCGTTACTTCCTCAAATAATTATTTCCTGGTAATTTTTAAATCGTATAAGTTTAGCGTGCTGCTCCAGCACCAAATAAGACATAAGGGAATGTCACAAATCGGCAAATAGGTAAATTTTGTATGTGGTTTCTTGAGTTTGAAGTGTTTGTGTTTTCATTGGGATTTTGTTTCGAAGTGTGGGCAAGTTACAGTTGAAATTTGAAGACTTCCTCAAAAAATGCACATTTCTCAACTTGTTCACATTCTTACTTCTATGGGTTTCTTTAAGTTCAGTGATTATTTTCGTGTCGTTTTGATGTGCTTTTCATGGGTTTATGTTCGAAACAAACTTTTTTTCTAATTGTGTATATTTTTCAGGATCGATATTGAAAGGACAACTTCTAATTATTACCTACTATCATTTTCATTTTTATTCATAAAAACAAAAATATCAACTTCTTATTTGCCTGATAAACATCTACAGAACACATGTGATTTTCAAAATTTTATTGATTGATTCGCCCTTTCTCTTTTTTTCTTTCTCACAAAATTTTTATTATTAGCAAGAAAATGTAGTATTTGGGATTTTTTGTCATTATAAATTATTATGCATTTATAAAGTTATCGGTTTTGTCGATTTTAGGTTCCATGAGGCCTTGTTTGTATTTTGATTTTGTTTCTTGAATTGTGTGCTGAAATTCGAAATTTCAAATTTAGATGCAGATAAAAGGCGAGGAAGACAGAAGCTCATCATCGATTTCGAATGATGATGGAACTGGAGATGGAGTTCCAATTTATAGCAGTTTGGAGAGCTTGTTGATCGTAAGTTTGTTTAAAAGTAGTGTATTTTAATAGTGGATAGAGAGGAACGTCTGAAATATTTCAGACAAACAGAACTTTGTTTCATAGTTATATTGCTTATCCGTGGAGGTCAGCTAACGAAAAGTAGATCAAATTTTGAAAAGTTTCAAAATCTCTCATTTTGACCTGCTATTTCGTCGGTTCAAACTACATATAGTTTTTTCCGTTGACTGACCTCCCCGGATAAGCAATAAAAGGATATAATTTTTGACCCGAAAGCTGTTTTTGGTTTTTCTCAAGCTTTTACACGGAAAAATTTTTGAGTTTACTTCGAAGAATACTCGAGTGATAGACCAATGATTACCTACTATTTCCAAATAGTATGTTATTCACACTGAACTCAGTTTTGAGAGTGTTTATCTTACGAGATAAAACCTCCTTGTAACCTAGAAAATCTAGTTTCCGTCCTTCATGCATTTATTTTCTCTAAAAATCAGACGTGTTCTTTGGAAACGGTCAATATTTCATAAACTTCCTGATAATATTGCTGTAGGTGATTGATAAGGTTTTCTTGATAGAAGAAAACTATCATCAAGGGCGTTTTAGTTAGAAAATGTTATATTCTGACAACTAGAAGTTAAAAATTCTAAAAAATAAATTTCTGAAGTTTCCCACCGAACCTGCGCTGAAAATCAATCTGGGAGAAGACAGATCGGTCCTCCACGTCTATTATGTACTTATGGTTTTCAGATTCCGCCATCAATGTCGCAAGAGTTGAGCGAAGCTGCTCGCGCTGCTCAAAGCTCTCTCGACAATTGGTCCAACAATCGGCGTCATGTTATTCGAAAACTCGATGGAATCGCACGCGAATTAGATGAATGGGAGCGCGGTTGTTCGATTTCGACGGCAGTCGGAAGTTCAGTTGGTATTGTGAGCGGTGGAGCAGTGATTGGAGGGCTCATTTTCATGCCACCAATAGCTATCGCTGGATTGATTGTTGGAACTGCTGCCGGAGCATCGAATGTGGTCACCGGATTGGCGAAAATGAGACATATGAAAACGAAAGCGAATGATGTGAATACTTATTGTGAACATGACAAGAAATTGTTCGAAGAATTGATGAGAAGTCGAAATGAGTTGATGGAAGTTATTCGGAAAATCATTCAAAGTGAAGACTATCAACGACACTTTGAACATAATTTCGACAACGCTAACAACATCAAAAACATTCTTGGCGCAACTGCTTTTGGAGCCGGAGGACTTGCCACGCGTTACGCGATACTTCAAATGGGCAGATTGTCTTCGTCGTTGGTCAAAGGAGTTTTGCACAGTGTTGCGGTTATTGGAATTGTTCTCGATTCCGTCACCTTGGCATTGAGCGCCAAAGTAAGTAGTTTTTCAATTGTGCTACTTGCATACAAAGAAAAAAAAATCAAATAACAACTTTTTCTGCCCATTTTTCAACCAATCGTTTTCTTTACAGGACCTCTCCCAAGACAAACGCTCTCAATTCGGCGAAGAGATTTATGAGCTCGCTGGAAAACTCGAACTCGATCGCCAAAAAGTGTGCAAAGACTTCTTGAACCAAGACATTTGGAATGCGGATGATGCGAGAACTGAGGAAGATATGGATCGATTGTCAGATACTGGATCAATCGAAAATCTCGAATATGTACAAAGAAATGCGAGCGCCCCTGTTGCTGAATAACGCCATAACTGTAAGTAATGTTATTTTGTATGATATGTTCATGTTGTATTATATTGTATCATAAATGTGTTTTTTGGGTATATGAAAACACTTTACCAGCTAATTGTAAGAAGAAAAAAAACATTATATACAACAACTATATTGTTTTAAGTTCAAAACTATCTTGATAACTTTCCATTAGCTGAAACTCCATTCGTCTTTGTTGGAGTCGGTCGTTTTCGCCAATTTGAATTGGTCGAAAACTTCTCGGTTGACTCTTGCCAGTCGGGCCAGAAACGAGTTCGAATTCGTTCAACGTATTCTTCTAAATTCTTCAGTTCTGACCGGATAACTTCTCTGTGTTCGCTGTCGTATGGAGCGTAGAGAATTTGAACAAGGTTGGCGAAAATGCATGCGTCAACCTAAAAATTGAACTTTGAAGAAGTTATAGAAGTTACACAAGGGCAATTATTTTTCGATGAGTACACTTTAAAAAAGGGGAATAATATTTACGTGACCCATTAAAGTTTGAAATATTTTGAAAAAATAGATAGATGTTCACACACTGACCAACATCCGTTTTGTAAATTTTACGAATTGCAATTTTTTGCGCAGTTTTCAGCCTCAAAGTTGGTATTGAAAAATTCATCAAAAAATCGTTAAAGGTGAGCAAAAATTTGTTGGCTATAAGCTATGTTTTCACCCTGAACTATTCTAAACATGAAGTTCTTCAATAAAATAAAGAAATAACAACTATCTTCTTAATCGGTAAAAAATTCGAAGCGGACGGCCTAAGTGATTGAAAAACTTAGCCCAAGCCTGCTACACTTTTAGAGTGCCTGCTACAAATTTCAAAACATTTTTTTTGACGCAGGCATATAGCAGGTACTGCTCATTTTGTTGCAGGAGCATGTCGCAGCTGCTGCGACATCAAAAAGCGCATGCCTGCTCAAAATTGTAGCAGACCTGCTATTTTTTTCCCCGAGTAATGAATTCAAAACGAGCACTGCCATGAACAGGCTTGTCACATATTTGAAATCGATAGGATCTGCTGGTAATTCAAAAAATGAATGGGGTGCAGGAACCGGATCAGTTTCTTGCGAATATCCAATAGCTTTACCATTCAAAAATGTTATCTACCAGTTTTCTTCTTGCAGGTTTTCGACTCTAATAATGTGAACCTAAACAATTTTTGAAGGCAACCAATAGGTGTTGAATTTTTAATGGAAACCAGTATTTTCACTACTGTTTGTGGAAAACGATAAATTATTGAAAACAATAATAAGCGAAATTTCTTCTATGGTTCGAAGTTCATAGATAACTTCATTCTAAGAATTTTCAGTTGATATTGATGTCTTAGCTTATGTTCAAACTACAGTTTGACTATGTAACTCAAAAGCGCAATGGTTCGAATTTTCTCATCCTAACCTTTGGAGCTAAAGTTCAAGTTTTAGTGATCGATATTTGAAATCATAATTATCTTAGAAAAATCTGAATTTTTTGCTAAACCTTTCATTCGAATATGAATTTTTCAAGATTTTTTTGGTTTTTTTCGATAATGAACTTTCACATACCTTAGTTGGCTTGAATCCATGCAAGAAATGCTTATTACCCAAATAATTACTGATTGCTTTGAGATCATCAATTCCAATTTGAATGCGATCTTCTCTTTTATGAAATCCGAGATCTGTTCCAGCGATTCTTCTGCTCAACTGAAAATGAAATTCCTATCTTTCTATTAATATTTTTACTCACAAGTGCTGCATATGATTTGATACTGAAAGCCTTGAAAATGACGCCAAGAATTCCGAATACTTTCGGGTCTAAAGTGTCCAAAACTTTATCCGCATTCTCCAATCTTGGCACCCACGCCGAAATGGCTAGCGACTTTTCGAGCATTGCTTCGAATGCGCGAGTTGTCGCTTTCTGCTCACTTGACAGATGCTCATCAATCGAAACGTGTTGTGGAACAGCTTTGTCCAAGTTACTGAAAAAAACTTTGTTGAAAAATTTAAAAAAAAAATGAAAAATTTTCTCCCCGGCCGGGAATTGAACCCGGGTCTCGCATGTGACAGACGCGGATACTCACCACTATACTACCGAGGACACATTGTAAGGACTAGTTGGTTGCCAATATATTTTATGTGAGAAAAAAAGAGAGAGAGGAAAAGAGAAAAGTCATGTTCACTTTATTATGTGGGGAGAAATTTGTTTACACTAAATTTTGAAATTCTAGCCAAAGATCGTTTCAAACCTGATAATGAAATTCGAGTCATAGTATTCGACACCATTGAACTCAACAAAAGGCATAGTTCCTTCCATCGATCTAACATTCCACGCAACTTTCGGAATTTCATAACCAATATCTGACATTCGTAGCCATGTCTCTACTTTCAAACAAAACGGACTCAAATTCGGTGAAACTTTGCAACGTGGAAATTGGAACAGGTAGACGAGATCTTTTTTGAAATCCTTGATACAAGGCGAACTTCGCGGTTGTCCAACCCAAAACCGATAAGGAATGTAGATGGTCAAAGCTGCTCCACCGGCCACAGCCGCTTTTCCCCAGTTTGGAAGGGAATCGACCCAGGCACCGAGTTGTTCAATAGTACCTGACATGTTGGAGAATCTGGAAAAATTAGGAGGAATATGTTTAGCTTGAGGATAAGAGAAGATCTGCGTCTGCTATCACTCTTCAGAACCTAAGGATGTGCTCTGGAAATGGCTGTCGAACTGGGGTCCATCTGGATTTATTATTCACTGTTCCCAGCTCATTTTGAGGTGGTTCTAAACAGAAGCCTATATAAAGAAATGATCACAAAAAGTTGAAAGTACAGTAACCCAGTACCATTTTTCAATTCGGCTAAAACTCGGAGTCGGAGTAGTTTTTCAATATATTTAGTTCCAAAGAACGATATAGTTTAGGTTCATGAAAAAGTGAAAACTACAGTAGTTTTAGAAGCGAAAAATGCAATTTTTAGGATTTCAGAAATATTCAAAGAAATTTAGTAGCTATTTTTGAAAAAGGCGGGTATGATTATCAATAAAACATATAATTATCAATAGAGCGCATTTTACCGATTGAACTCTGACAAATACTTATTTATCATGCAACAGTGCTTCGAATAACCTATACATATAACACTCGTTTTTTTTGTTATAAAAATAGAAGTTTGATGCGTAGGGGTTTAGGAGTATTGTATAATAATGAAGCACTTAGCAATAAGATCTCGAAAAAATGGTTTGATGCATTTTTCAGGATCGTGTTCAGCTTACTATAATTTTTTTTCTGATTTATTCAACAAAAAAATCAGCCCAGGTTCGATCAGGATCAAAACTGTAGTTCAGAAACAGGACTTTTATTCACAAACTTTGTTTTGATTTTTGGGATTTTATCAGGAATTATAGTTAAAGTTCCGGCTCAATTGAAAAAGTCCATTTTGAAAATTACGAACCATTTCAAAACTAAAGTAATACTTGACATGTATAAGCCAAAATTAAATAGGTAACCTGTGCTACATTTGATAGATAGTCATTAAACTGTCCCAAGATTACATTTTTTTGAATTCTAAATGTCCTAATCGGTCGGGTTAGCACAAAAAAGTTTTGAAATTTCTTATTTTAAAATGCATTTTCTAGATTATTGAAATTTTAGTATAAAAATGTGCTCTTTCATTTGGGATTAAACTTGTCGAGCTCATTATGAAAAACCCAAAAAAAACCTGAAAGTATCTCTTAAACCTAAACCTTGTATTAAAATAACAATTACTCAAAAAAGTGCAATAAGACAGGTCAACCATATCAAAAAAAGTGAGCATTTGTTTGCTCACTTTCAAACGGCGTATCATTTTTTCTGTATTCTCCTCCAAACACCAAAAATTATGTTGCAAAAAGTTCAACAAAAAAAACTGTTTGTCTCACGAAAACCTAATCGATTTTACTTGGAAAAAGAAAAAAAAAAGAAAAAGGAAATAAAACAACAACAAACTAAAAAAATAGAGTCTTCGATGTGTCTGCGTCTCGCCGTTTTTCGGTTTTGAAAAGGCCTCAAAGAACATGTGATAGAAAAAAAAGAAGAAAAATAACATATGAGAAGGCTGGGCGTGTACTTCTTTTGGAGGAGAACAATGATGCAAAAATTTCGAAATGTGCAAAATGTTGGAGAATATTTGGGTAACCAATTTTTGTTGTTGAAAGAATTGAAGCTAAGTGATAAGTTGGTGTGTCCCTTTAAAATACAGTTATTGAATTGAAAAACTTCACAGGAGAATATGTACTTTCAAATGAACAGGTTCACAAACACGATTCACAACTCGGGGAAAAATCGGCAAGCTTGCGACTTTCGGCTGTCGCAAGGCTTGCGGTGTTCTTGCGCCAATAGTCGCAAGATTTGCGACATTTAGCAGCAAAACTGCCGCAAGCTTGCGACAAGGGAAAAGCCTTGCGATACGCTTGCCGTTTTTTCCCCGAGAATGATTGCTCGTTGAGGAGCTACGGAAAAACACACATGTACAAAAAACTGCTCTCAATAGGGGTTCAGTTTTCAAAATAAGGAAAAAAAGAAACTTACAACCATCGGGTTCACCTCTTGTTTTTCAACACAGTTTTGAAGTCTCAGACCAGGAAAATCATATATACACTCTGAAAGCGAGTTCAGTTCAGTCAATTTCTTTTTCAGATTCCTTCACGTGCACACCTGACAAAAATGTAACTCACAAAAAATCATTTTGAAATTCTTTTTCGGCCAGTATTGTCTATTCGATTTTTTAAATTTTCACAATACAAGAATTCGAAGAAAATAAATCAATTTTTGAATCATTGAAACATGCAAACCGTACTATAAAAAAAAAGAAAATCACGTTGACCTCACAATAATAAAACAAACATTTTGGTTTACTACAGTTTTTCTCACTAATGAATCGCAAGATTGTATGCATAGATAGAGATATCAGATCTTCTAAAAAGTGGGAACAGATTTGCGGGAAAGGATTACTTTATTATCATGGGTTTTCACAAGGTTCCAAACAGGTTGTTAATAATTGAAACTTAAAGGGGGTATGATGAAAAAAAAAAGTTGTTTTTAAAATGATCAGTATCTCCGGTATAGTAACAGCCTCAATGGAATTTTTACCCAAAAGCCTGGTTTTCGAGAAAATTTTTTTGAACCAAGTATACCACGTGCCACGTCAAAATTTGACCGAAACTTTCTCAAATACCAGGCTTTTGGTAAAAATTCCCTCGGTGGTTTGACTATTTCGAAGATACTTTAACTTTTAAGAACCACTTATTTTTTCCTCATTCCCCCCCCCCTTTAAAGAAGTTTAAAAAAGAAAATTTTATTTCACTTTTTAAAGATGTATTTTGTCAACCCGACCTGATCGACTGGTCGACATGATCCTAGTCGGGCGATTCCTAGTAGTATTAGGTTAGGTAAGGGTATAGATTTGTTATATCCCAATTTCAACGACCCGAGTTCTATCATAACTCGGCTTAAATTTTGTTGAGTCGACTGCAGACGGGTGACCGGGTAGATTAATAATAACAGAGCCGGATTCGGATGAGCTTATTCGAAACAAAAATTTCCTATTTGTAATTGTATCAAAAAGTAATGGTCCTTGAGCAAACTCGAGCTCGAGTTATGGACAACTTTGTTCAACGCTGGTCCATGTTTTCGTGATCCTAGTAATAAGCCTAGTTTTAATCAAATTGATCACTAAAATTGTAGAACTAAAGATTTATACATAATATTCAATTTTTTCGATAAAACATCAGAAATCTACAAAAATTAACAATAATCATAAAAATGTTTAAAAAAGAACAGAAAATTTATGACTTTGAGTTACTGTGGTTTTTATCCTAAGAACGAATAAGGTCCTAATGCTCTTGACCATAGATTTCTCTCAACCTTTGAATGAAACTTTGCATGCCCACACAGGCAAAAAAAAAGTATCTTTTTTTTACCGCGGTTTTTTAAGGCGGTGTTTGCACACAATTGCGCGAAATTCAAAAATGACTTTTTTTGTTTTTTTGTTCCAGTTGAGTGTAAATAAGACTAAAAGGCAAAAAGAAGTCATTGTGGGAAGTGGGAGAGACTGGCATAACATAAACTGGCACATTTTACGACCTTACAGAAAGAATATTCCATGTTTCACAAAATTTGGCAAAAAAAAATGGAAAAATAACGTTTTATGTGTAATCTGAACAGTTTCAGAGAAAGATATCAGTGTATTGGTTATAAATCGGAATATATTCTTCATTTTCAACACCAAATCAACGAGTTTGCGGATATTTAGCCAATAATATCACGAAATATTTTAAAATTTTTGAAAATATTCTCCCGAAAACTGTGCGGCAAAAGCGCACATTTAGTGTGCGGACCATTGCCATTTTCAGACGCGACATTCTCCTCCCATTTTTGCAGAAACATGTTTTTTATTTTGGAAAAGTCCGTAACTAATTTTTTCTGAAGAAAAAATACTTTTTTTTTCACTGTGGCCCAAAGCTTTATGGATTGAAACCAAGAGCTACTACAAATTTTTAAAAGAATTATTTCAGAATATCATTAGAATCTATAAAATGTGGACAGACTTGTTGTTTTGACACTGGTCGATACGGTGGTTCCTGAATTGGACAGGATCAGAAAAAATGGACCTGGTCTCATTTTTTTCCTCAATTTTTTTTTTGAATCACGACAAAAAAATCGAACTCGAACAAAATTAAGAAAGCAACCAAACGGGTTCTTGAAATGGACCTCATCCTATATTTGGATCAATTTCACGATTATCAGAAATCAAAAACTTGTTTTGAAGTAACTAACTTTCAAAATCAGAAGTTTTCCCCTAAAAAAAGTAATCTTCCCGTTTTACAAAATTCCGCGTTGATCCGATTTTTGAGTCCGTTTCAGGGATATTTTTGAGTCATCTGGTTCGTTTCAGGAACATCTATTTTCGGTCCATTTTTCAGGCCGTCACCAGGCCAATCGGGCCATCATGAGTCAATGAACGGGCTATACAACAGATCTAAAGGGATTGAATCATATCTGTTTTTTTTTCATTATCTCTCCAATAAACCAAATATTTTCTCCATCAAATGTCGTCATCTCATAACTTATATTCGAAGGTCAATGGGTTACTGTAATTTCTCGAGTTCCGGTCACTCTCGATTCATCAGATTTCTCCTGTCCAACCATCTCAAAAACTTTCGCTCCTTTCCCCCAATAAATAACTTTCAGCTCACTAAACGCAAAAGCTGTCCAATGTCTGCGTCTCTTCACATCACCATTATCTCTTATTCCGACCTTCACCTACAAAACGCTACAAGAAATGGAAAAAAAACACACCCCAGGAGGAGAAAACATTATCTGGGCATTTAGACATGACCTATCTTTTTTTTTTCTTGTTTTTTATGTTTGTCGATTTTCGAGAAATCATTTCGGTGAAGCTTTGAAAAGGGGCGTGGCCAACGAATTCTTGAGTGACCTTTTGGATTAAAAATATTCGTATTCATCTTGGTCTTCATATTCTATTTACAGGTCGGATGATTGACTCACCAAGAATAATATTATTTCTTTTAATTGTTTTTGTTTTGAATCGAGGAAATGCGCAATATTCTGGAGACAATGAAATAACAGAAAATGATGATGAGGTAAGAAGATAATATCAAAATAATTAGGGAGATGATATCAGTGTTTCCGGTTAATTGACAGGCAGGTTAACTAGTAGAAAACGAGAAAACTAAACATCACGAATGATTAACTCCATAATTAGGTCAAATTAAGTGCTTGACCGGGTCCACGAGGTTTTCAAAGTGGGCCTTGTGCAGTAGAAAATGAGCCCAGGTTGAATATAGGCAGGTCTGGTTCGACTGGGGTCCTATAAAAGTAAGGTTTTTGAACAGAACCTATCTGATCCAGAACCGAAATCGGAACCAAATGATGGACCTGAAATTTTTTCGCACCCGTTCAAGTGGAAAGTTTTTAAATTATGACCCAATCTAATTTTTTGTTTCCACGAGAATCATGTGTTTGAAGAACTGAAACCTTTCTGAAGGTTACTGTAGATTCGAGCAAAACCAAATCTGACCTTGTGTATCAAAGGTGTTCTAAACGGACATCCTGAATTAATCGGTGGTATTGTACTTTTATACACAGGTCCTCTGAGCACTATAGTATCAGAAAAACCAGGTCCAAAACTGACTCCAGTTTAAAAATTCAAGAATCTTTCGTTGAGATGAATTCCAAAACATAGTTTTAGTTTGAATCCTGATTTTTTCGATACATTTTTCTTCTCCATCCATTACCTAAAAAATATACTTCTTGGAAAATTTCTTCATTTTGAATTTGACGAGAGATTGCCCTCAAAACTAGGTCAACCAACAAAAAATATTCGTTTTTTTCTTCTAAGTGATTTTTGGGGTTATAAAATACACAAATCAGGTTCAAGTTCAAAAATCTAACTGAACAGTTGAGAATGATATTTTTTGTTTTTTACTGTTTCAAAATATTTTCAAAAAGTTGAACCTGTTCCGACTTTTGTTCGAACCGTTCTCGGTTTTTTGAAGTATATTCAGGTAACTCAGAAACTTATAAAATTTTCTAATTTTGATCTTTCGATTTGTTTTTGAATAACCTGTTCAAACATTTATTCAAAATTCCGAGTAGTTTTCACCATGTTGAATGGATAGGTAAATATTCAATTTTCTTCAAGATTGCTGTAGATTTTCCATCTGGTTTTAATAAGGGAGAACTATCCTGCTCTTTTGAACTCAAAGTTTTATTGTCAAGGAAACGTGGCTACAGTATAAATACAAATTTAAAAATTCTTTTTCTAAGATCAAAAAAGTTTGAAGATCTGAAAAAATTACTTCCTTGCTTCCCGAGATATTTTTATGCTCAATATATAATTCAAAAGTATTGTCTGCAAAAGTGCGTCGTTCTATGTACTTTGAAATCTGCAAACACCAAACAATACGACAATTTGTGAGAGAGAGAGAGAGAAAGTGTTGAAAAAGATGAGAGGGAAAAGAAAACGATTTCGATAGAGCACATATAACCCATCGTGCACAGGTTTACCCTGTTAAATCAGTTTGATAAATTTTTTAGATGTTCATTTCAGACTACTTAATTTAAGCTTGAGTCTATTACAATTCCCTCTTCTTCTTTCAGACCCCCAACTATTGCTCGGACTACGTCGAATGCGCGGCAGTGTCCCTTTTAGAAGAACGTCTCTGCCTCGGCAACTCAATTTGGCGGCCATTTTGGCTTCCACAACGAAATGACGAGCATAAATGTCACGATAAATTGAAGAACGATTATATTCATTTGGAGAGGCTTGAAGAAGAACAAGATGGACAGTTGAATGCGTGTTTGAGCGAGAATTCGAAACCATTGGATAAGGAGACGGTGAGTAATCGATACATTTGGTTTGAAAATGGAGGTCGAATGGATTAATTGGAGTGAACACCTCATCGATTTTTTTTTTTGAGAAAAAAAAATGTTTTTGGTATCCGTTTTATCATATTGTCGGGACGAAAAAATTAAAGCCTTGGAAGACAACCAATATGGCCTAGAAAATGTCGACAGTACACTTCGCAATAGATCAAAAAAGTTTTCGAGNAACCAATATGGCCTAGAAAATGTCGACAGTACACTTCGCAATAGATCAAAAAAGTTTTCGAGTCTAATAATAAAATAAAATTGTTATTTTCAGTTGAAATTTTGAATTTGATACGAATTAAAAAATAAGAAAATTTTCAATTATTGTGAGAAAACAATCCTGTATTTTTTAAGGGAAAATTCGAAAAGTTTCAGAGATAATAACAAGGTAATTTTTTCAGACTCAAAACTGTTTTTGATCTTTTTGAGAGGGAACGTGTACTGTTGGCATTTTCTAGGCCATATCGGTTGTCTTCCAAGGCTCTAATTTTTTCGTCCCGACAATAAAACAGGGAAAATTGTGGCCAATTAGAGGGAGTGTTTATTGGCCAAATCCGGATCGAAATTGAACCAGATTTTTTCTGAATTTTCTATTGGTTTTGGGTAGTTTTGGTACAGACCAGAGCATTCCTTTAAATCTTCTGAGAGATTGATAAAATTGGAATGATTATGATGAACTGGTTCTGATCGCAGTTCCTAAAACAGATCCGTACATTCTTGAAACGATTTTTGAAATAGGGGGAAAAAGCATAGATATTTTTTGTGAGAAAAATGACTGAAAATGTGACTACAATTTTTGGTTTTTGAGTAAAAGTCACGTTCATTACGTGAATTCAAATTTTTCAATACTCATAGCTGCCAAACAAGCAGTATTCTTGTGTCAAAAAAAATGAATACGGGATGTTGATCAGCGTCCAAACCTCTATTCTAAAGAACTCTTCTTTCCAGTCGCAACAATGTTCGCTCATCGGTCGAACCTCTAAATTCTCCTATGGAAGAAGTATCACCTATGTTCCTTATCAATGCTTCACTGGTTTGAAACGTCGTATCAAAAGACAATGTGGCCAATTGGCAAAATGTTGTCCAGCTTTGGAGAAGTGTCAACTTCTCAATGTCGATTCAACCATCCAGAAGATGATCAACACAACTCGAACAAATCTCAAAAAACGGGCCAAGGATTGTGAATCTGGTTTGAAGATGGATCCATTGGTGTTAGAGAGGGGAATTGGATTCTCAGAGGATGAAGAGAGAACCGGAAGTATTTTGGATTCATGGGCCGGTCCGAAGGGTAACGTGACTGTTAGGTTCCATGAGGCATCAGGATCAGCAAAGGGAAGATCTTCTTCTTCTTCCTCGGGTCATGTGAACGTCCGATTCCATACTGAACAAGAAGCCATTGCTAACAAGATCTTGATTCGAGAGGGTGACCAGCCTCGTCTTTCCTATCCTCAACGTTGGGATCAATTTGAGAAGAAATTCGGGCAAGCTGCGAGAAATACACAATCAATCAAGGATAAATTAGAGCATTGGGATCGTAACAAGATTGCTAAGGAGGGATTCGACTCATTGGTTGATGCTGCAGCGGTTAGTGAAGTTGTCAATTTCCTACCTCCAATGGGAACTGTTACACCACACGTGGAAGAGTCGAATGATGCCGAGAACCTCATAACCGACAAGAGTACTGTAGTGCAGGTTACTGAGACTTCTTCAGTCACTTCTAGTCCAGTCATCTTTCTCGACACCCCTTCATGTCGGCCATCGAAGACTTTCCAATTTGCGAAAATTCTCAAAGACCTCGGGGAGAATCCAAAATCCCAAGAGATGCGTGAAATCATTGAATTGGTGAAGCGATTTGAAAATCGGGCCCTCAACAAGGATCAAGAGAAAAAGGCGAAGATTATTGAAAAGTCATTAGCTCATTTGATCGATCATTTTGATACGGAGAATTTTGCGGTTTTGAAGAAGGACGCGGAAAAGATGATTGGGGAAAGTGAGCAATTGCCGATTTGTGATGTAGCGGAGTCGATTGATGAGGCAGAGACGACGATGTTGGTGGATGATAATGGAGACAAGTTTATTATTCATAATAGTGAGTTAAAGGCGCTCTTAAATTGAAGAGCAAATTTTTTTAAAGAAAAACCCTTACAAGGGACATGTTTAAGGTTAGACACTTAACTTTCGATGAAAACTTGTGTATATACCGAATCAACCCTCCTGATCACGATCCTGTAGTCCAATTTTCCCAGGACTTCCTCAGAAAAAAGTTATGTGCCTTTGAAAATGCTCGTTTTTGACATGTTTGTCGCTTTTTTTTATTGTTTATATGCTATAAAAACTGATTTTATAATGTGGACTAAGTTTTTCAGCATTATTGAAAACCTCTGTGCACTTTATTTCATCGCAAAAGATGGAATAAGAACTGAAAACGGTATATTGGATGAAACCATATTGCCTAAAATCGAAAAAAATGTGTGTAATTTTCGAACAAAAAATAATATAAAGGCGCGTGTGTGTGTTTGTTTGTGTGGCTAAGAAAAAGAGGGGAGGGCATGCGACCGTTTTCAGTTTTTTGGTGTTTCGGGTGGGATAAAGTTTTTGTTTGGGTTCCAAAATGTGCAGAATCGATTGTGCATCAAATTAGCTATCGATTGGTGTAAGTTTGAGGTCAAAATACTCAATAAAACGGGTGAAAATAAATGAAAACAAGAAAATTTCGAAGACTCATAACTTTTTTCTGAGAAGTCTATGGGAAAATCGAAGTGCGGGATCGTGATCAAGAGGGTCGATTTGGTGTAATTTTCATCAAAAGTTAAGTGTCTAAACTTGTCCCTTGTTAGTGATTTTTCATAGCTACGTTTGAGCGTTTCCAAATTATTAACCTTGAAATTTTTCTTCTCGAATGAAAAAACTTTCCTTTTTGATATTGTTGCTATAAAAAACTTTTCATCCCACGAAAAAATTTGAAAAATCTCTCGTTTGGGTATGCGATCGCGGCTCGCTCACGCTTGCGTCGCGATTTTCTTATGAAACCGTTGATTGGCCATTTGCCAAGTCGCGGCTCGCTCGCGGTTTTGTCTGCGTCTCTCAAATTGAGCTTTGACAAAACCGTCATTATCTACGTTTTACATTTTTGCTTAACATTATCTCTGTTTTCATTCTTCTAATTAACGCAAGATTTTTGTTGGACACCTCATTCATCTGCGTTTATCTTACACTCGCATGTTTACTTCCCTTATTTCTAACCCTTGTTAAGTCTTTGCATACTTTCCTCAATTTTCAGAAGACTCCACAGCCAAGCTCCTTGTCGGCGAGCCTGTTGAAGAAGACGAATTCACCAACTCCACCACCCCTGAATCAGTCCAAAACTTCATTTCCGAAGAATACAAAAAAGAGATCGCCGAATTCAAAAAAGAACTAAGCTTGTGGTCAAGAAATGTAGGTTTCCTCCAAGTTCCGTGCTGATCCCTCTAATTCCCTTCCAGACAACCCAAACTCGTCGAAATGATACAACATGTGATTTGTATATGAAATGTCGTAGCCAAATGCACATGGCAGTTGATAGTTGTGCTTGGCGTTTTGCCAGTGATAAGTTGTTATCAACGATGGCCGAGTCAGCAGAGAGTCTTCTCTATAAAGACGATGGGATATGTATTCAGAAAAATGGAGGAGATTTTGCCAATTTATATGAGTCAATTATTAGAAGAAATGATAAATTGAGAACATGTCTCGATGAGAAGAATGAGAAATTTGTGAGTTTCCTGGTCAACCTGGGTTTGGCCTCACAAAAGGAACCTCATGAAGTCGTTAACGAATCTGATACAGTTTTTTATGCTGATCAACATTATGTATCCAACTTTTTCTGAGCTCCCCACAGAAAGCTGAAAATTGAGCTCAAAATGTGATCATCTCCTCTGAAATTAGAAGTTATCAGTAGCTGATTTGCTACAAAAATAAGTTTGAAAAATAAGTCAAAAAACGTGAAATATTATGAATATAAGCGCATCCCAATTGGCTTCGAAAAATGAGAATATCTCGGAAACCACAAGAGTTATCAAAAAATGGTCAATTAGAAGATTGTAGATCATGTCAAGATCTTCAATGTTGTAATTGACCGCTTCTTGATAACTCTTCTCGTTTCTGAGATATTCTTTTTCCTCGCAATCGCGCTGGGTGCGCTTATATGCTTTCCACGCGGAGTTCAGCAAAAGTTAGAAGCGGGACGTTGATCAGCATAAAAAACTGTATTAGATGACATAGATTCCTTTCAAAAATTGTTTTTTTTTTTGTAAAAGTTCACGATTTCATTTTTTGAATTCAAAAAATAATCGACGAAATGAACAAAAAATATTGGCATTGATAAGATTTTCGTGTATTTTTCAAATTTATGTTGGCTATACCAGGCTGGCTTTTTGAATGTGAATCTTGTTGTCCTCATGGTTCCAATCGGAATTATTGATTGATGTTTTTTGCAGTTCTCCGAGTCGGTATGTTTGGCGTATTCGGAAGAGAAGCGACACGAATATGATAACGCGATGAAGAGATTGTTGAATGACTCATTCGAATACGAGAAATCACGAAAATGTTTTGAAGATGCTAATTTGATACAGGAAAAGTGTACGAATCTAAGAGATTGTTGTCCAAACTATGATAAGTGAGTGAAATGGGATGGGTGGTCTCTTCGGGGGGCTTGGAACAATATATGTAGAAGTTTTGAAAAAATAAATTACAAAATTGAAGATCTTGACATGGTCTACAACTTTGTAATTGACCACTTTTTTATAACTCTTGTGGTTTCCGAGATATTCTAATTCTCCGCAGCCAATTGTGGTGCGCTTATATTACAGTATTTATGGTATATCATATTTCCAGTTGCCGCGAATCAACGTTCGAAGCCGACGTCGAGCGAACAATAATCAATCTAACCGCCAAAATCAACGATCTCAAACAAGATTGTGTTCGAACAAAAGCGAAAGAAGCCGTCAAACTAGCAGTTCGTCAATTATTATTATCCACCAAAGCCGGTCAACGATTAGGTCAATTAGGATTGGATATATCAAGAGGTGCTCGGATTGTAAGAATGGCTAGGTATCGGGTATAAATCGAGAAGGAGAGAGAAAGGAATACCACTAAATAGATAAAAATAATAAATACTCAAATATAATGCCTCGGTGCCATTTGTGCTTTAAAGTGTTTTGTTCTGCTGACATGTAATAAATATTTATTTTCTTCAGGTTTTTTTTCTTATATTATCAAAGATAATGTTTTTAGAGTTCTAGAAACAATTTTCAAAAAAAAAAAAACAAGATAAAATACGTTTCAAAAAATCATAAATTATTTATTTTTTGTGAATTGTATTTTGAATCGCCAACTTCTCTGTGCATCATTTAGGTAATATTCCAACTCTGAGTCCGACTCCATATTTTTGGCAACTCGGAGAAAAAACGGCAAGCGTGTCGCAAGGCTTTTTCCTTGTCGCAAGCTTGCGGCAGTTTGTCGCAAACTTGCGACAAATTTTTTCTGGCGCAAGGGTGTCGCAAGCCGTGCAGTAGTTTTGCTGCTAGATGTCGCAAAGCTTGCGACTATTGGCGCAAGAACACCGCAAGCCTTGCGACAGCCGAATGTCGCAAGTTTGCGACAAATTGCCGCAAGTTTGCGACAAACTGTCACAAGCTTGCCGATTTTTCCCCGAGAACTTCAACGGAGAGCTCTTGGAGTCAAATTTTCTAAAAATTTGTACACTTATAGAGCTCAACCTACTGATCATTATGCTATATTTTTTTCCGCCGGAGATGTTTTTTGAAAAAGGTATACTGTCTACTTCAAATTTCTATTCCTATTGGAGGGTTGAGATTATTAGATCATTGGAAGAGAAACCAATATGGCCTAGAAACCCAAATAAACCCAAATAGTACTTTTTGAAAAATATCAAAGAAAAATAGATTATTGCGTTTTCTAGGCCACTCAATAATTTTGTCGTTTTCACAATATTTATAATAAGAAAAGATTTTTGATCTATCAGAGGAAACAGTGAGTAAAATTGAGAGAATCAGACATTTGTCGATCAAAACTAGGGAATTGGAATGGAATGTTATTCAACTTTGATTCTTCATATTGTTAGTTCGATTTTTTGTGACCATTGGAAGATGAATTCATGGCCGAGGTTTTGCTACCGTATAGAAATTGAACAAGAAAACTTTAGTAGATCAAAAAAAAAATAGGGAGTCTGAAAAAATCAAACTGCAACTACCTTCGATTTGAGTCAAAGTTATCAACAAAAAAATGTGTGAACGTTTAAAAGTATGGTTGAGCATTGTCTAAATTTTTTTGATTTTAAGAAAATAATTTTGAAAATTTCTATACGGTAGAAAAACCTCGGCCACCTTTCCAACAGTCAAAAAAATCGAGTTGACAATATCTTTTTTCACAACTATTTTCGGCTCATAAAAAATATATTATTCAAGAAAAAGTTGAATCTACATATGATCTCAAGAACCTCATGTTACGTGAGTTTTGTTTTTCATTTTCATTTCAGATTTTTCTAGTGTTTCAAAAATTTGAAGTTTACAGCGAAAATGAAGCTTCCCGGGTTCCTTTTAGTTATGTCGAAACCCTCTGTTTTCATTTTCTATCTGTAATTTTTGTAGCTGAAATTCGAGTGCTGAGAATCGCTTTCGGCAAAAGCAGAATATCAAATAACCGAGGTTCTATCAAAAAACTCAAAAAAAAAAAACAATATAATACGTTTCAAAAAAACTATGTATTTTTAATCTCGCTTTCAAAGAAAATAGTGTTGTGAAAAATGTTTATTGTCTGTTCCAGAGATTTTCGATCCATTAGACGATATAGTGAGTGGAAACGAGAGACACAGACATTTTTAGATCAAAATAACAGCTTTGATTCCATCAAAAGGTCGGGTTCCCTTTCCATGACATCATTTGAACTTTTCTCAGAATTCCCATGATCTATTCTTATCCCCTCCCTCTCTCCGTGTTTATCATCAAAGTGCAAAAATTGGACCCTCCCCCACAATCACATTTTTCTCGAGAAAGGCGGAGCCAAGAGCATCAAAGGGTAGGCGGGGCCATGAGACATGGGATGGGATAAAATGAGCTTCACAAACTCTATTTTCATCTTCTGAATCATCTTCTAAAAATCATGGTTGTCAAAGCAGCTACCGTTGTTCCAATTGAGGAGCTTATCAAGAAGCATAGTGATGTGGATGCGTTTTTGATTCGCAAGTGGGAAAGAATCTTCAGCTTGTTCTTTGGTAAGAATTCTGGAGACATGGATTCAGGAAAAATGATTGAGTTTTCAGATAGAAACGCTTCTCATCAAGTCGATTGGGGAGATTTCTACTTGGTTGTTAAGGTGAGTCAAGGGGTTTAGAATCGGAAAAGAATCATGTGAATATGAACCGGGATCTTGAAGACTAGTTCGGAAAATTTTTGGTACCTCTAACTTGAACAGAGGAATCTTAAAAGTATATTTCTTGAATCCGAAGTTCTGCCAGACTTCTAGAGAGGATCCTATATCACTCTTTTGTGTAAAAATAGTCCAGTTGAAGTCACAAAACAGTCCTAACCAATTAACTCTTTGTTTTCTGACCCGTTTCATGAATTACAGTTCAGTTTTTGACCTGAACGGATTAGGTCCTAAAAGTGATCCACATTTAGAAATTCAAAAACAAACCATAGTATCTGCAAAATTTCTTAGAACCGTCAGAACTTGTTCTCAGAGTCTAAGATTCTAAATTCGAAGTTTTTTTGGAATTGGAGCTTCTGACTTTCAGAATGTGCTGGAAGTCTTATCCTAGTATTCCAGGTCTCAGATTCTCAGTTTCAGCCAGCCAATATTTCTTTTGTCTGAAACTGATCAGCACTTCAAGAAGTCAAGAATGATATCCGTAGGATTCAGCAGTGAATCTCATATATCTACTGATTCAAATCTTGTACTTCAGATGCTCCGAAAAATCTCGAATTTCTAAAGTTTACCTAAAAACATCCTCAATAACAAAATGCTTTTCAATTTCTTAGAAATTAGAAAAAACAAGAGTTGTTAGTTGAACACGTTGGCTACTTTCAGCCTGTAGCAATTGAGCCCGTTTCGGTCTAGAATTAGAGACCTGATAAGGACCATACCACCTGGAAAATAAGGTCAAAAAGATGGAGGTTCCTTCTATTAGATAAATGGGAATTCTGATGAGGCCGAGCCCAATTCCAATCTCAATGCTTTTGAAAACTTTTTGGCTATTATCGAAGTCACATGTTAGAAGTATATTGGTGTAATTCTTTAAAATGAGACTTATCACGTGAGCTGGTATGATTGAGCTCGTTTCAGCTCAGAAATTGAGATCTAGATGGCGTCGTCTTCACGCCATCTGAATCCGGAAAAAACGGTTGAACAAACAAAGATGATCTAGATCTCACATTCTGAAGAATTCAGGAATGACCATCCCGATTCGTCCTGTCAAGAATCCATCTAAACTTCTAAGTTTTTCAGAAGGTCCGCGATATCTATGGTGCCGAATCAGTGCAAACCGATTTCGCCAAAAAATCCCTTGCCGCTCTCTGGGATGGCCTTTGCACCATCGCCGACAAGGACAACGATCAACTCATCTCGATCGACGAATGGATCGGTCTTCTCAAGAAAACCGACGCGAAAACCGAACCAAAATGGTTCAAAGACTATCAAAACTTCATGTTCAAATTGTTCGACGTGTCATGTGATGGAGTCATGGATTTGGCCGAGTACACCGATGGGATGAACACCTACGGATTCAACCAATTCGAATGCGACGCCGCGTTTCACAAATTTTCAGTGGTATGTGGAGACTTTACACCATCATTATTACACAATTTCAAAAGCTATTCTCATCATTTTTTTTCAGGATAAGAAGGGGCAATATGTTCCACAATTGAAGCCAGAGGTCTGGAACACCTACTTCCACCAACTGTTCTACTCGACAAACAAAAACGATTTGGGAAATCATCTCTTCGGCGTTCTCAACTTCTAAAAATTCATTTTTCCTTTATTTTTTTTTGTGAAGTTTCCCGAGTAAGAAAAAACAACAAATTCCATTGACTCACTTGTAAATATCTCTATAATAATAAAGATCATATTTTTTTCGTTTTCCTCTCAAAATCCAATCAAAAAGCACTTATGTGGGAGATGATCATACAACAGACATATGTTTTTTTTATTGAGGAAAGATAAAAGAAAAAAAACAAATCAACATGTGGATTGGATGGATGCCAAGATGAAGGGAAGGGAATGGAAGGGGGTGGGTGAGTTGTGACCGGAGCAAGTGTTGACTTTTTGGACTTTTTTCGATCTCTGAGAGATGGGAATCAGGGAGGTTGATATCGAAGAAGAGAAAATGCTTGTTGTTGTGTGGACACAGAGAGGGTTATAGGTGATCAGCGCCTGATTTAAGCACATGAAAAATCATTGTGATTTCCAATTACCTGGGAGTCTGGTACCATCGCTGTTTTGAAGTATACAAACACGAACTTCGACGTGAGAAAAAAAAATACAAATCTGAAAATGAAGCTTCAAGTTTAGATATCCTTAGCAAGGTCATGGTTAAAGTTCGGAACTTAATTTTTGATGGAAAAGTTGTGAATATACCATATCGACCCTCTTGATCACGATCGTGTAGTCTAAATTTTCCAGGAATTTTACAGAAAAAAAGTTTTGAGCTCACAAAATGCCTTGTTGAATTCAATCGTTTCAATGGGAATTCGATATACCAATCGATAGAAAAATTTTTTATAAACAAATGATTCTTCACATTTTGAAAACGAGCAATTTCAAAGGCAGAAAACTTTTTTCTGACGAGGTACTGGGAAATTTGGATTACAGGATCGTGATCAGGAGGATCGATTCACAGCTTTTCATCAAAAGTTAAGCCTCTAACCATAAACATGTCCTTGCCAAGGATGAACACCTACCGAATCATATTAGAAACTATGTTTTCACAGCTTTTACATGTGCATCAAAACTCACTCGGGGAAAAATCGGCAAGCTTGCGACAGTTTGTCGCAAACTTGCGGCAATTTGTCGCAAACTTGCGACATTCGGCTGTCGCAAGGCTTGCGGTGTTCTTGCGCCAATAGTCGCAAGCTTTGCGACATCTAACAGCAAAACTACTGCACGGCTTGCGACATCTAGCAGCAAAACTACTGCACGGCTTGCGACACCCTTGCGCCAGAAAAAATGTGTCGCAAGCTTGCGACAAGGAAAAAGCCTTGCGACACGCTTGCCGTTTTTTCCCCGAGCATAAAACAAGTTTTTTTCAAGAACCGGAGGTCCACAAATGCCGTTTGATTTATTTGCGGTTTTGATGTACATTAACTCAGGAGATACCGATTAGCAATCAAAGATATCACGTGAGTTGAAAAATACATGCATCAAAATCCTGGTCAGAGTCTTATTACTCAGCCGACCAAATTTTTCAAGGTACAAACTGTCTTCAAAGACAACATGATGTGGTAAAAATGTTTTAATGAGGTTTGTTGTTAGTTATTCTGCAATTATTTCATCGTAAATATGAGGAAAAGAGATTCCTGGTTGATCATTCAAAAAAAAAAAAAACTCAGAAAATCAAAGAGATTCTGCACAATTCCGTATTGATCAGAAAACTTCTACTGTTTTCCCATGTTGATGCCTTTTTTCTAACTTTCCCCCATTTTCAACTGAAGTCATAAACCTCAGTACCAAGATGAACAAAAACCTTTTTTTTCAGACCACCTATTATTCTCCCTTTTGTGACTTGAATTTGTGGTTTGTGATGATGTTCATTAAAACATCACATAAGAAAGAGAAGAAGGGTTTTTTTTATTAGCTATGAAAGTTGTAAAGCACTCAACTTTACATGAAGTACTTCTATTTCAAGATCTATGTAAATTGTTGAGAGAAAACCGCCAAACTACAGTAGTAATTATCCAAATCATAGGAACCAAGATGTTTTAACTTTGATATTATATACCACCCATGACATTGTGTCCTATGGTTGGCAAATGATATCATTATTGTCATCAGGGAAACACCCTAAACCAGTCATCAAAAATTATGCTTCAAACTTCAGCGCCAACTGTGTTTGATTCGGAGAAATGTGACTTACAATTAATTGGAAAAATAAAATAAATATTTGCCTCGCCTCAAAGTGACCTTGTTGTGTCCAATTATAGTATTGATGTTCGTAGTTTTATGGGGCGTTCAAAGGGTAACTTTGTGGTGAACTTTCAGAATCACTTTGATTATTTTTTGACTTTTTTGTTAATTTTACTTCGGGTCAAGATATAGGGAAAAAATTAGAGATAAAAAAGAAATAACCTATATCAATATAACTTAAATCTCGGAACCTTGCTGAGGTCATTAAAACGAGTAGCCGACGTTTTCCTGGTTGCGCTATTTGCTATGTTCTATGTCTGTCTCTCTCAACAACCCATTGTGTTTCTCTACTGTCTGTCGCATTTTGTTGAAAATGTCGGACAAGTGTTTTGGATGAGTTGAACATTGACCGGATGAGACTGGATTCTAACTCGAGTCAGAAAAAATCTTGGACCAAATGATCTACCCCGGATCGGACCTTCAATCTGATCTTGATCGGTTCTACTTGATCCGGATCGTGACCCGATCCAATCCGACCCAATCCATTTTCGATCTGGATCGGAACGAAAAAAATAAATGGGAAAATATTGTGACGTGAAAACCAGTTTTTAAAATTCATTTCTATTTTTAATTTCGTTTCATTTTTTTTTAATTCGTCAAATTAATTTATTCAATTCATTTCGAAAAAAAGGTAACGATCCGAATTTCGATCAGAATATTGACCAAGTCGAAAAAGTGACCCGGGTTGATAGGATCGGATCAATAACGGATCGGGTCATGATTCGGGGCGTTCCTTATTTTACAGAACCCATTTTTCTTGATACCGCTAAAAATTTTTAAGAACACGCATGTTTTCCTCCCGTATCTACTAAACATTTTTGGGTCAAAGCTGAAACCGGATTTTTTTAGCACTGAATCGGATTTGCACCATCCGGATAGCAACCCTTTTAAAAATTAAGGTGGTGGTTTTTCCAAGTTTTCTGCGTCTCGTACCCTCTCATCTCTGCATAGCCATGAATCATCGCATAAAATCAATTCGAATTATTTATAAAATTCAGAAAAAATTATTGATGTATATTTAATTTTTGTTGTATTCTCTATTTTATCATTTTGTGGATCAATTATTTGTTTATTTATTTAAGAATTCAAATACAACTTTAATCTTTGTGGTTCATTTGATATTGGTCACAATAAGGTTTAACAGGGGGTATTATGGGGTTGAAACTGTGTGTTTTTTGAGTATTAAGTGAATCAGATAATTGAAGTAGCTTTTTTAAGGTTGTATTTTTTGTATTAAATTTAGATGTTCTTATTAGTTAGCTAGTGACTAATTTTGATAGAAGTTCCACGAGATCTAAATGAGTTTTGATTAATTTTAGTCTAAAATCGGTTTCTACAGGTCAGACAACTCCCAAGACTGAAAAAGTTCTTTCTTAGTCAATTTCTCGAATTTTTTCCACAACATTCTTTTCAGATTCGATTCAAAGAACATTGTGTATCACAGTTTATGACCACTACAAACCACAAACTTTTTAAAAGCAAAAAAAAGTTTGAATTAACGTTGGTATTGCAAAACGGTCACGGTTAATTAATAATTTATTTCTCAGTATGAGAACCGATAGATTAATTAATTAAAACCATCTTTGGCGAATCGAGAATTGAAAAATTTGCAGAGGAAATTATGTTGGTCTTGGGTCTAGGTACCAATTTGATATTTTCATATTTCACGCTGAAACGGAACCGAACATCCTGAAGGTTCTAAGAATGAGACACAACATATAAAAATAACGTAGTCATTAACATACACATGAGGGGTTCTATACATGTATACATTGACAAAGGAGGTTCCTTCACGATTCAGTTTTCTATCAAAGTTTGTATACTTATAGAGCTCGACCTTCTGATCTTCATGCTGTAATTTTTATTCACCGAAAATTCTTGTTTTATTTTCTATTACAATATTATATCTCTATCCCTTTGATCTACAATTGTCTGATTCTCTCATTTTCGCTCACTATTTCGTTTGTGATAGGAATAGAAATACAAAGTAGGCAGTAAATAAATATAATTTTTTTCACAAAAATTTCTGGCGAATGAAAAAATTTTGGGAAAAATGTGTCAATTTTCAAGTTCAAAAAATATTTTGAAAATATTAAAAGCGATCGGTATTATAATATTTTTCATAAATAGAAATTTTAATTAAAATTTTGAATAAAAAGCCACACAACCAGTTCTGATAATAAAAATCTGAAGATATCGCATGGTTTCCGGTAGATATTCTTTGAAATTGTCCTCTATATCACCTATAATATTATAGTCAAAGTCAATGATTCTCCAAATTCAATTCCTGAACAATTCATCTTTTTCAAAAGTTGTTGACCAGAAAAATAGAGGCGTACATTGGTGACCATAATTAATGTATCGAGTCCTAGTTGTATTTAAGAATGTTTTCTCTTTTTTTATTGTCCACCTGCAAAATTATACTATGATCTACCCAGAAATGATCACCTATGCTATACTATAGCCACTCATTATAGTATGTAGTGTGTAATAGTATGTCCTCCTGGTTAATTAGTCTATTCAGTCATTATTTATGATGTTTTCTTTTTTACCCATTTTCTCTTATATTTTCTACTTTTTTGAGATATATTTTCACCTCTCATGAGTTCAAAAAATGAACATAATTTTGTGTAAAAATGCAAAAAAAATAGAGAAGAAACCAATCATTTTCAGTAAGATAAATAGAGCAAAAGTCATGTGCCACCAGCTATGATCAAAATGCGTTTCAGCAAAAAAAAAAGAAGTTTAAAACAGTTGCTTGCTCTTAAAATGCCTCTCCCCATCAATCAACTGTAATATTTTGCAAGGGACTGATGTGACAAAAACGAGGGGTTTCTTGAAATAGTCTTTTAGAATTAAGGCTGCACTAAATGTCTGCTCAGTAGTTCAGTGGTGTGCACATCTGCCTAACACACGGAGGTCGCCGGTTCGACTCCCGCCCTCGCCAACTTTTCTTTTTCTTTTTTTTTTTTATGAAACAGAACCAAATTTTCTGCTGAAATTGAAATTTTTTCCGAAGATGACCACGAACAAAAACGTCACATTCTTGTTACACATAATAACAGGTTAACAAAACAGAAAAAAATGCGTAGGCTATAAAATTTTGATGACGAGGTGGCCACCTTCCTTTTTATCAATTTTACTGAAATTTTTTTCAGGACTATAAAATTGATTGCGAATTGACTGGCAGTCATTGTTCGATGATTTTTAGTTTTTTGTAGGATTTTTTCTGTATTTTAATGTTCAAAGAGGTTGTCTGTGAGTTTTTGTCAAATGTGAAAATAAATATTTATTCGTTGAGGGAGAAAGTGTGCTTTATTGCAAAGTTTCTTTTTTTTTCAAAAAAGTTGTGCAAACACTACGCACACACGGTGAAGACAATTTGCACACTTCTTTCTCAACGAAAAAAGACAATTCCTTTGATATGTTTCACTAGATTAGGTTAGGATTTCGAATAAAAGGATTTCGAAAAAAAAAAAAAGCATGAATATTGAAACGCGCTCCACTGACAACTACAAATTCAAGCTCTAGAACGATTTCTCGCGATAAACATGGAACCTGGTAAATTGCGCTCTATTGATAACTCTTCTTTTATTGTCTTCTTGTGAAAGCTATCTGTGTTTCACAGTCTCAGAAACGATTTTCATTGAATCCAAAAAATTTTAAAAAAAAAAACAAAAAAAGTGTGATTATCAATGGAGCGCATTTCACCCTATAGAAGTGAAACATGTCCTGAGGTCATAAAAAGGGCACCCGACATTTTGAGGGTCCCTTTATATGTGTTGAACTGACACTTCATCAGTCATGAACCGTTGCAAGTACGATCTAACTTCAAAAATTCCTTGTGGTCATCTAAAAGTGCACCCGACACTTTGAGGGATCAGTCATTTGCTATCTTTTGCGTATGATATAATTGCTATTATATTAACTAGGTAGTTACAAATCGCTGCCAGTCAGGTTACTGTAGTTTCATTTTTTGTTGTATCATACTACAGTACCTTTAACAACCTGCACATCTTGCTCACTATTTCAAAAATTAACTATTCATCGAAAAAGATATCGATTTCCTAAGCCGAAAAAAGCCGTTTTTTTTTTGTTAATTTTTAAATAAAAACATGTTTTCTCCTGCACATCTTACTTATTTTCTTACTGTAGATCACAAGCAAGTTTTGATAATGAAGTCTATCAAATTTTACACATTCCTTATCACTATTTTTTCAAGACTTCTTTGTCAAGAAAAAAGTGTCCCCGTGACCTACTTCTCCCTTCCGATTTTTGATGATCAACAAATCGGTTAAACAAAAATGCAACCACCTAGACCCACAAATATCATCAATCTTGCAAGCAACAAACCACAATGTTTTCTCTTTTTCTTTCAGAAAGTAGTCTACATTTAGACTACAAAAAAGGTGGGAAAAACAGAGACCTTTTTTGACGAACAAGGCGAGACGTCATTATTAGAAATGATGAAAAAGACGGGAATTCAAAAAAATGAAAAAGACGGGAATTCACCCATTTTTCCGGTCGTTTCACTTTGTTTCTTTTTTTGTTGTCTTGTCTTGTCTTGTAATTCTGGGAAAAACCTTGAACTGTGAGATTTTGTTATTATTTTTATAACATATGTATGTTTAAAAAGGGAGGAGGAAGAAAAAACTGGTTACATATGATTATTGTTTTGCTATTATAGAGAATGGAATATAGCTTGTTTTAGATTAGATAGTTTGTTGTTCTAAAGCAGCACCCCTTTTTTAGCCACTTGAATTTAACATAGAAAATCAGTGTTCCTCTCAAACTCACAAGGGAGATTCAACTAGTCCTCATCTTAACTTTTAGCTAAATTTTGTATACCTACTAATTCAGACTCCCTGATCAACGTTCTGCTTTTAACTTTTTTTATATATACCAAGTTTCATCAAAAGTTAAGATGGGGAGTAGTTGAACCTCCTTTGTCAGCACAGGTTTTTGAAAAGTTCAACTTTTTTCGGGAACTTTGAGATAGTTGAAATTCGTATTGAGACCGAGAGAAAAAGTTCACCTAAAAATTCAAAATCTTTTTTTCAGTTTTTAATAGATATTGTTGATTTTCATTTTAGCTGGGAGTGTTGTTTTAAGATTTTGCAAAACTTTTTATTAAAAAGGTTGACTTTTAAATTTTTGCCAAATTTTTCTACTTTTTTCTTTATTTTTGATTTAAAACTAGGGTTGTAAAACGGGTGCGACGGGTGACCCGTCCTCCTCTTTCTGTTTGACACCCGCCACACCCGGCACCCGTCACACCCGGCACCCGCCACACCCGGCACCCGCCATACACGCCCGTACACGCCCGCACCCGTACACGCCCGCCTGAAAATACACACAAACAGCCGGGTGTCGCGTGTATGAAACCACACACAGACGGGTGTGGCGGGTGTCAAACAAAAAAACAGGCGGGTGTGGCGGGTGTCTAACGAACGAACAGACGGGTGTGGCGTGTGTCGCGGGTCACCCGTCGCACCCGTTTTGCAACCCTATTTAAAACAAATTCTATGAAAAAACAGTTTGTTCATTGAGGAAGCAAGTGTGCTCTATTGCAAACTTCCTTGTTTTTCTTTGAAAAAAGTTGTGCACACACTTTACGCGCACACGGTGACGACAAATTGCACACTTCGTTCTCATATTCGATCAGAGGTTATTTAGATGTGCAGGTTTTTGTGGTATTGAGTACTATAGCCTCTGTGATATCCTTCTAGGCTTGTAAAAACAAACGCCCGTTTGCCCATGAATTCTCGCGCCCATTCGCCCGCGCCCGTTTGCCTGCACGCCCGTTTGTCCGTTTGCCCGGTCATTTGTTCGAGACAAATAATTAAGAAAAAAACAAGAAAAAAGACAAACGGGCAAACGGGCGTTCGGGTGTTCGGGTAAACGGGCGAATGGGCAGCCCGTTAACCAGATCGCTCGTTTTATTACAAATCAGTGCCCTAATATTTTTTAACACTTTGTTATTGCCTATTCTGATTTTCTATTCCCTTCGCCAGAAGACGTTTTTTGATCTATTAGACGAAATAGTGAGTAAAAATGAGAGAATCAGACACTTGTAGATCAAAATATCTCGAAGCGAAAGGAATATAAAAACGAAATAGGCAATACTTTCTCTATTTTTTTGAACTTTGTATGTTTTTCATGGCGATGTATGTGACTTTTCTGAACAAAAACAACCTGCACATCTAACTTATCATTCTCGATCCCAAGTTATTTAGATGTGCCGGTTGTTGTGGAGAGATGTACTGTAACTATTTAATTGGCTGTAGCTAAACCATAACACGTTCATATTTATCCTTTTAATCATTTTGTTTATATGAACTATGGGATTTGTATGTTTTATTAGGTGTACTTGAAAATGGAATCACGATACAGTACACCAGAAACCCTGCACAGTACACCAGAAACCCTGCACATTTCCACCTGAAATTCAACTTTTTTCGTTTTTTTAGGTTCTAAAAATCATCTTGTAGATCTGCCCTTTTTTCCAAGTCAAGTTCCCTAAATTGCGCCTGACATGATATGACATAATAGTAACCAGTTATCAAATAATCAATCTAATCTCTGTATCAAAAAAATGCACTTTTTTTCTTTAATATACACTTTTATCTCTTCTCTTTTTTTTTTCTGATAACCGGTTTTTCAATTCGTCCAACCACCGTGGGAGGCCAAAATATATTTAAAGGTGAAAAAAATTTCAGAAGATTCTCATATACATTGTCTAATTTGTGTGTGTCTATTCGACGACTTTCACTCGACCTCAGATTATAATCATCGAAAATGGCGCCGACTCCATCGACGACACAAATCTCATCCTCATCCTCATCTTCCTCATCATCTTCGCCGTTTTCGGCCGCCTCGATTTTTCCACAAATTCAGTTTTCGAGTCATTTGCAGTTTTGGATCACAATGATTGTTATGATTCCGATGGTTTATGTAGCCTATAGGCTTCTCAGGTGAGTGACAACAAAGAGTAGCAGAGGTAGAGTGCTGATCTAGAATGTATGAGATCGCGGGTTCGTATCCACTTTTCAATTAAAAAAAAATATTTATTGAGAAAAAGCTATGTCATGATGAGGCTTCGAACCCACGACCTCCTGCACTATAGATGAGAACTCTACCACTGCTCCTCCTTGCTGTTGTTGCAGACAGAGATAAATGTCGTCATATAATTTGTGTCTGTCATTTTCAATGTTCAACATTTTACTGTATTGAGGTTAATACGGATTATTCGCCTAACCGGTCATTTTTTAAATCCAAAACAAAACAAAAAAACATAGACTATATATGTAATTAAAATTTAACGATGGGGGAAAAACAAAACAAATAAAATTTTTTCAGAACATTCTTCGCCTTCCTGAAAGCCGTCTTCATCTACGCCATTGCTCCTCGTTTCTACAAGCCGAACCTCGAACAATATTCGCATCGATGGACTGGTCAGTTTGTCTTTTTTTCTGAAATTGTTGTCTGAAATCCCCGATTTTTTCAGTTGTTTCTGGTGGAACTGATGGAATTGGCAAGGCGTACACATTCGAGTTGGCTAGACGTGGAATGCGCAAGTTTGTATTGATTGGAAGAAATCCGAAAAAGTTGGATAGTGTCAAGACGGAAATTGAGGAGATCTACGAGGATGCGCAGATTAAGACGTTCGTCTTCGATTTTGGATGCGCCGATTTTAGCAAACTCAGGGATTATGTGAGCGATATTGATGTTGGATTCGTCGGTGAGTAGGCCTAAAATATTGACCGCTGTCAGAATCAATGACAGATATTTTCATATTCTATCCTATTCTAAAATCTGGAGATTTTCGACCAAGATTTTATCGCACTCTATTTTAGTAGGGATGTTCTTTTTCGCTTTGTGGCCTAGTTTTCCGAATTGGTGGCCTAGGAATACACTAAAACTAGTATCTAACCTCAAAGGAGTTCAATTGTGGCCTAGTTATCCAAATTGGTGGTCTAGAAATGGCGAAAACTAGTCCCTGGCATCAAAACCATTCAATTATGGCCAATTTTTTAATTTCATGTCCTAGAAATCTAGAAACTAGTACCACACTCTAAAACTATTCAATCGCGGCCTAGTTTAAAAGAAACTCGTCTCCGACTCCAAATCATGATCCTTTTTTCCAGTGAACAGTGTTGGAACTGGCCGCGAAAATCTCGAACGATACGGTGACAATCCGTCGGAAGACAGTCAAATTCTTCGCGTCAACGGTCTCGGCGCCGCCGAATTCCTCTCATGCATCCTTCCAGCCATGGAAGCCTCGGGCGGCGGACAAATCGTCGTGCTCTCCTCGTCGCAAGGCGTTCGACCAATCCCAATGTTGGCCTCCTATTGTGCCACAAAATCGCTGCTCAGCTTCCTTTGCGAATCGATCGATCGAGAGTACAAGACAATTAGTGTGCAGACTTTGATTCCGGCGTTGGTGGCGACCAAGATGACTTATTACACGGTAAGCCAGTTTTATATGTTAGACTTCATCTTCCTTGAAGCAAACAGCGGGGATAGAGTAGTGGTAGTGTGTTCGCTTCTCATGCGTGAGACCCTGGTTCGGAACGCTCAACTCTCGAAATATTTTCTTTTTTTTTCTCAACGTTTGATCTTTTCAGGAAGGTTCAATGTTCGTTGTAACACCGGAGCATTTCTGTCGCCAGGCTGTTGGCTCGATCGGCTTGACCAAGAAGACTGCAGGATGTCTGAATCATGATCTCCAGATGCTCGGCTATCACTTATTCCCATGGACAATTTTGAAACACTTGATCATGCCAATCTATCATCATCAAAAACAACGGGTCGCCAAGTTGCTCGCCGAGCAAACTCATACCATCACACCGGAGAATCATAAGACTGCCAATGGACGGGCATTGGCATAATTTTTCGATTATTTTATGGGGGTTTAACCTGATTATTTGCTCAAAGCTTTATTTCTTTGTACTATTTTGTTTTTGTCGTCAATTTGAATCAAATAATAAATTTATTAATCAAACTCTTTGAAGTCCTGACAAGCCTTGAACATACTTTCCATAAAAGTAAAAGTGTAACACTTTTCCAAGCGTAAATAATTTGTTATTGTCTACCAGACAAATGGTCACATAAAAAAATATTTAAACATAAAATTTAGCGCCTCTCGCTCGCCGCAATCTCCCGATCCGATGTGCGCACAACGGACAAATGTGCACAAAATCGCTGAACGAGTTAAGGAAGCAGGGAAGTGGCGAGCATGGCCAGAGAAAGAGAATGGCAAATAGGAAACAGGAGAGAATGGCGAAGAGACCGGTTTCACGATGGACGTCGGTTTCGACAATATTCTGGAAAATAGTGTAAAGTTATGTATGTCTAGATAACTCAGGAAGAGGGAACGGTCTTCTAATAAAGGGGCCCTTACAAATTTATTCGTTTGGGGCGAAAGTGTGCTCTATTGCGAACACGCGGTATTTTTTTTTTTAATATTTTTGTTTTGTTTTAAAAAGTTGTGCACACATTTTCTTGCACACTTTTTTCAGCGAAAAAGCAACTTTTCTTAGAGGCAGCTAGACAGTTGGTAGTTCTTTGAGCGTTGATATAACAAATATTCCCATTACTTTTCAATTTTTCAAATTCGCTGGAAAAAAAGTGAATCTACGGTGTTTGCATACAAGCACACAATTCTGAACAATTGGATTTTTCGCGATGGAGCAAACAAACTCGTTTTTCTGATTTTGAGTCTGGTGATATAATTGACGAATTGCGTACATTTTTTCAATCAGAAAAGTCACATACAAAGTTCACAAAACCAAAGGAAGTAACAAAGTATATCAAAAATATTTGGACACGATTTTGTAATTTGAGAAGGAAGTCACAGATGCTACAGTACTACCACAACAACCTGAGCATTTAAAAAAAACCTTTGATAAATTTGAATATGAGAAATAAGTATGCAAGTTGTCGTCATCGTGTGCGAATGAATTTTCCAAAAAAAAAAATGAAAACCCGCAATTTTTTTGAGAATCTTCCTTTATTATGTTGAACTGATCCAGACTGATAAATTAAAATTTATTCAAACCCATAATTTTTAAGATCCGCCAAGAAACGTTGTGAAAAATGATTTATCATTCATTTCAGTTCCATTTTCCTACAACTCTGAGATATGTGTCTGATTCTCTCATTTTTACTCCCTATTTTGTTTGTTAGATTTTAAAAAAAATCTATTTCTGTGATAAAAATAGAAAATTCAACTCTTTACACAAAATTTTCCGGAGTTAAAAACGCATCTCTTGTTGATCCTAACTCACCCTACATCTTGAGCAAAATAGAACTACAGGCTTCTCTCTGAAGTCTAGATCTGGCCAGAAACAATATTCATCAATTCTAGAAATCGGCAACCCTCGGATCTGCCTTTTCTCTCGTATCTCTTGGAATGTACATCGCTCCAAGCCAGAGAATCCTCTTCGAATAATCGGTCTTGCTAAATTATACTTCAGTCTTTGTGATGAACCCGTCGTATCGTGCCATTTTTTGAAATATCGGAAGACTAGAACTCGGCGACGTCTGGAATTCTCTATTTTCTTACATATATCAACAAAAAATTAGTCATCTAGATTACCCTTTATCGGCTAGCCATCTTCCATAGGTAACTTCAATGAAGCTGAAGAACACTCCAAATAGAACACCAGTGGAGACGAGTATGAATATGTCTTTCATGTTAACTAGACCAAGACGGGCAGGTGATTTGTGGACTTCAACAACACAGGTGTCACCAATATCAATCCATTTTCGATCGAGGTTTTCCATCACGCCACCTTTAAAAAATGATTATGAGCTGAGCATGAGCATACAAGTGCCACTATACATAGAACTTTGATATTATTTTTCTTATTAAAGCAACAACCTAAGCTGTCTGTCATCAACAATCAACAAATACTGCAAATATGACTTGTCCTCTATTACTCGAAAAAAATTATCAAATATTGATCGAAAAAAAAACTACGAGATTCCACTTGCCACGTGTTTAAAGGTGGACTGCGAAATAATTGGAAACATCGGTCTGCAAAATTTCGTCGCGCGTCTGTTGAAAAATGCACACAAACACCAAAAAATGTTCCTCTTCCCCCACGTGTTCAATAGAGCACACATGACAGATTAAGCAACACAAGCAAAAAACCCTTTGCTCGGCCTGTTTGGCCCTCCTGTGAGAAATTTTTATATTTTTTTGCTCGAAGGGGCATATTAAAGAGGAACATATACTTCAGAGTGAAGAAAACATGCAATTATCTCGCATTCCTCCTTTAACTTTAGGGCCATTTTCAGCAAAATAGCTTAGGGTTTTGCTTTAACATGATGAGAAGAACCAATTAATATTTTATAATGAAAAAGAGAAAAATCAGATTCGCAAAGATTTGCGCGTCAAATGTGGTGTTTGTTGTCAGCTACAGTAATTTTATTTTTATCAACCGTTTTTTGCAAAAAGGAACCTTTTATGAACTCCGATGTAATGTAAAGAATATTTTTTATTTTGAAGACGATTCCGTTTTTTCTAGGCAATGAAACAGTTTTTGCACAGTTCAAAATCAATCTTTAAATTATCAAAAACTCACTCTCCGACATTCTCAAAATCGCCGCTGTTATATGTGGTGTCCATGGGCTATTCTTCTGCAGTCCTATACCATATGCACTTCTACCAAAGAGCGATCCTCTAGTCCGAAGTTCACAATGTCTAGCCGCCTCGAATTCCAAACGAGTTGAATCCCAGATGAATGCATCTAACGAGCCATTCAGGAGAGAGTGCACAGCTTCAGATGCCTTATGCACATTGTGCGGTTCCATCTTTCGAAATGTTGAGGACAATTCGACATGTCGTTTGAAATATTGATAAACATTCGAGTTCAAAACTGTGCCAAAGGAGAAGTTTGCACTCGGATTGCGAAGCTGGAATTAGGAAGTTGGGAGGAGGTCATAGACACATACTCACTCTGGGATCTGTGACACCGGTGAGACCCTTTTCTGGCTGATCTAAAACAAGGAACGCAGCCAGGTTGGCAGTGTAAGATGCCACCATGATCATGCAGAATCCACACCATACAATCCCGAGAACACGCGCAGAACAACTTCGAGGAGTTTCTGAATAAGAGTAGAGGTTTGGGATAGATACCCTTGAAGAGAGACTTACTTTCTGACACTCCACTATTCAGCAAAACTCCCCATACAAACCACATCGCCTCATTGAAATTCACATTATCCTCCTCATCATCACCGCCACCAAATAAATCCTCATTCATCTTTCGATCCATCTGATAAAACCTGTCAAATGGACTTTTGAAATCCAAGAAGAAAATAGCCAAGCCGACGAGAATGACAGAAACGAACAAAGCAGTCCAAAGGGAGGATTGAAGGGGTTGAAGGAATGACTGCATTGGTGAGTCGCGTGGGATGTTCTTCTCAAGGATTCGTATTCCATGATATAACCATGGTTCACTGAAATCGACGATTCTTTCGCGTTCTGGATTGATGGTGATGCCGCCGATAGCCATGTCAGCGGTATCTGCGTCAAGTTCACCAATCACTCCACCAATACTTAGGCCAACCTGGAAGAAAAATATATGTCATAGATTTTTAAATGATGATCAACATCCCGTATTTCATTTTCGCGAATCACGATACCAAAAATTAGAAAAAAAAATAATTTTTTTTAATTTTTGAAAAATACTTCGTATGAAATTTTTTAAATTTTTTATTAATAAAAAAAAGTTCTGAAATGAAAACGGATTGAAAGCTCTGAACTTTTTTCACTCAATTTTTTTTTCGATTTCAGGTCGCTTCTCATCCGGTACTTTTTTTGAAATTTTTATCATTTTTGAAGTCATTTCAGAAAATATGACCCACTTTTCGATTTTCTGAAAAAGAACAATGTGAAAAAATATTAGGTCATATGAAAAATGAAAATGTGAAATGTGTCGTGTGAAAAATCATTGACCCAAAAACGCAATTTTCATGTGTAATAATCAAAAGTTTGTACATGCTTAAAAAATCGTCATAAATTGGCTGAAAATGGTCCGTTTGGTCCCATATTTTGCACAGTTGTGCTCGAATACATAATAATGGTGATCCAGTTTTTGTAGAGCATCATCTAGAAAAATAAAGATCTGCAAAGTTTTGTTTTCATTTTATTTTCTTTTGGAGACCAATCTTTTTATGACAAAAATGTGCATTTCTCTCACAAAAATAAATCAGGGAAAAAAAACACAACCGACTTCTCAACCTAACCTGATCAGTTTTTGAATTGACCCTTTTTCTTGGATCCGGGTTGAATTGGGTTTGATCGAGTAATTAGATCCATAACCGAGTCATGATTATCCGGGTTAACCAAATCCGGATCTGATCCGACTCAACTCTACCTGGATCATAGTTTAAATCATGAAAGATACGGCCAAATAAAATTAAACCTAGGCCGGATGAAGTCGAGTAAAAAAGGTTAAAATAGTTGGAGCAATATCTAGTTGGAGCAATATCTTAAGTTAGAGTCCAATTTGACCCCAGTCAGAAAATTAGAAAAAAAATGATTGCGTTTTTGATCAGTCTTGTTTTCAAATTTTAGTCTCTAACATAAGGTTTTTTGGTTAATTTATCAACAAGATGTTTAATAATAAAAGGATGTTCGGATCAAAAAGATTTTCCTTTTTTTACGGTGATTTTTCATTGTTGTTGGTTCCTTTTGAAGACTTCATTAGCTGGGAATCAGACCCCAGAGTTTGTCGTTATTTTACTACAAATTTTTGGAGTTCAATATTGACCATTAGAAATTGCAATTTTTAAAAATGAACAACGGGAGGTTGATCAGCATCGAAAAATCTCTCGAATGATATATTTTTGGTTCTGCTCCACTCACCGATTCTGCTGCCTGTATCACCCCATATGACTCATTCAGATGAATCGAAAACGTAAAACTCGTGTCAATACTCGTATTCGCCTCGGATGGCGACAAATTCGTAAGAAGATCAATAGCCAGACCAGCACAACAATATAATATCGTCGAATTTCCGTTTCTCAATGGACATGGATACCATGGCCCAGGCACATTAATCTCATCATTTTTATACTTGCTCAATGGCACTTTTTTTGCTCCAAGTTCTTCACATTGATCCATATTCTCAACTGAGATGGCATAGACGAATGGAGGGTCGACGACTGTGACAACTCGCAAATGTTTTGGAAGGGTTATCTCGAGAGGTTTCGAACCGCCCGCCCAATCAATATCATTTTCATTGAGGCTTAATTCATTGCCAATCTGAATATATGGGAAAACATTTACGATTAGCACTAGAAATTTTGATTTTAAAAAAATTAGAGGTTCCTTGAATCTAGTCTTAAAGGTTTTTGTGTTGATATATTGCCTATTCTGATTTTCTATCCCTTTCAAAGAAGGCATTTTTGATCTATGTATTAGGCAAAACAGTGAGTAAAAATGATAGAATCAGACATTTTAAGATCAAAATATCTCAAAGCAAAAGCAATAAAAAAACGAAATGAGCAATAACAACTCAACACAAAACATATATCTTGACGTAAATGTTCACAAACCGTAGTCCAAACGGATTGTTTGTTATCAATGGAGCAAAGAAGCTTGTTTGTTTTTGTTCGAATTTTTAGTGGAGAAAAAATATATGCTTCGAAAGTATTGATTTCAACTTGGGGTGTTTCTATAAGATTAAAAAAATATATTTCCAACTCTACTCACCATTCTCCCAACTTGTTTCCTTTTCATATAAAAATTAGTGATCGAATATTCCACTCCAATCCTCTCACATCTCTCATTAAAATGCACCCCACTTATTTCCGTATTACATATCTCTCGCAATAATCTTGGTGCTTCTTCTTTACTCCATAGATTCTCATCACCCGACATTTTCTTATCACATTCCATTGGGGGTGTTAAAGTAGAATTTGATGTCAAAACCTGATCCAGAGCCGATTTTAAGATTTGAAAACTATCTCGAAGTACAGAAAGAGGTCGCTGAGATAGGCTACAACCAATAGAGCCGTTTGGCACATTATGAGCATCACCAGCACTTTCACTGACGATCCAAACTTTTCCTTTGCCTGTGAGCTCGCCAGCGTTGTCAAAAATCTGAACCGCATCTTCTTTCCTGGAAAAAAACAAATTTGTGTGAACCATAACCCTGATTTTCGCTTTAAAATTTTGAAATAAGGCTTTAAAATTGAAGTCCTGGAAATACTAGAGAGAATGAATCGTAAAAATGATACAAAAATAAGACCAGATCTGTTTCGAAAAATTTTTCTGGTTGTTGTTTAACTCCGTTCTGGTCCGATTTTCAGGTCCAATTAAGGATTTGCCTTTTTCAGAAGCTCAAACCATTTTCTGATGAAGTACAAAAAGATTGAAAAACCCATGTGATATCAGGAGGTTCGTTCTAAGAACCACATTTTTCAATTAAAAAAAAATATTTTCTAGAAATGATAACAAAGGATGTTCAATCAGTCGCCAATTCAGATCTTTCTCTAAATTTGCACACTTGTACAACTTGCTCTCCTGATTCACGTCCTGTACTTCTTTTACATCATGGATATTTTGAAAATCTTCATGAAAGTTAGCTCTCCTTGTGCACGCGAGAATAAATATATTTCAATGTTGAAATCGCACTAACTTTTTCATAGTTGATTGGTACTCTAAAGACAGTGATAAAATGAAAAAGTTTCCAGTTAAAAATAAATATAGGATGTTGATCAGGAGATCGAGTACTATAAATGTGCAAAGTTTGAAAAAATCTGAATCGGTGACTAATTTCTATGGTCGGGACGAAAAAATTAGAGTTTTGAAAGAGAACCAATATGGCTTAGAAAATGCCGACAGTACACTTCACGATAGATCAACAAAGTTTTCGAGTTTAATAATAAAATAAAATTGTAAGTTCCAGTTGAAATTTGGACGAACTAAAAAATAAGAAAATGTTCAAATACTCTGAGAAAACAATCTCGTGTTTTTTTTTGTGAAAATTCGAATAAGTTTCAGAGATAATGAAAATGTAATTTCTCAGACTCACAACTTTTTTTAAACTTTCTGAGAGGGAACGTGTACTGTCGGCGTTTTCTAGACCATAAATTATGAAGACAACCATTATGGCCCATAATGGTTGTCTTCCGAGGCTCTAATTTTTTCGTCCAGACAATAAGATATTTGTAGTTTTTAAAAACATTTTTCAAGAATTTTTTGATAATTTTTCAAATTAAAACTTCAACAATGAATGTTTCGTATTAAAAATTGTGTTTAGCAAAAACTGAGTTCTGAATTTTGATCGTACTTACTTTGCGAATAGTACAATAATATTGGAAGTAACCTCTTCAAAATTCTCGGCCAAGCTCTCATTCAAATCCCTCTTCATCTCCACTTGTATATATCTCTGTACTATTATTTTGAATTCAACTCTCCGATTCTCAAATTCCTCCACAAACTGATCTCCATTTATATCTCCTTTAACACTCAAAACCACAACCTGTCGATATTGTAACCTTAGCAAAAGATGAAGAAAAACAAAGGCTTCATCGGATAATGGAGCAGTTGTTCGGACAAAATTGGGATATATGTGTTTTTTGCTAAGCTCCGCGTCTCTTACCATCACTCCAATTACAGGGAGTTTGTATAATGAAAGAGCATATGTTGTAGAGGAGACAAGGCGGAGAAATGAGGTGGTAAAGGTGGATGTTGATTGGGAGAAGATGATGGAGGCTAGGGAGGAGTTGAGCATTTGGGCGCATACAACATCTTGAGTCATTTCGAGGCAGTTCAAAGGGTTTCGGGCACCCATGAAGGCGGGTTCAATGGAATGGTTGAATATGAAGTATTGGAGACTGCCGAACACTTCCACAAATGCATTCTGTAGATGAAATTGGTACAAATCAATTTAATTAATATATTTATTATGTATTCCCAATTTTCAAGCTCAACAGGCATTAAAGACACCCAAATCCGCTAAAAACTAAAAATCAAATAAATCGTTTTAATGTGTGCAAACTAAGATTACGAAAGAACGGGCCACTCGTTCGCCCGTTTTCCGAAACGTCCGTTTGCACGTTCGCCCGCTCACCCGAACGCCCGAAAACACGAACTCCCGTTCGCCCGTTCACCCGTTTGCCTGTTCGCCCGTTTGCCCGTTCGCCCGTTTACCCGTTCGCCCGTTCATCCGTTTGCACGATTGTTTTGTTCTTGTTATTTTTTCATTATTAATTGTCTCGAACAAATGTCTCAAACAAAACGGACAAACGGGCGTTCGGGCGTACGGGCGAACGGGTAAACGGATGAACGGGGGTGAAGGCAAACGGGCGCGGGCGAACGGGCGCGAGAATTAACGGGCGAACGGGCGTTTGTTTTTACAAGCCTAGTGCAAACACGATCTGATAGAATGATTGACAAGAAAAAGTTGGAAAATTTTCCTTTTTTCTAGAAAAATTTCAAAGTCGTGGCGAGACCAAACCTATTTCTCATTGTTTTTGGAATGTTCTCTATTGTTTTTTTTTAAATTGAAATTTTACGAATTGTTTTTCTTGTGAATCATCCCATCAGCGACGACTTTGAATAAAGGATTTTTTTCCAGAAAGTCAAAAAAAATTGATTTTCAATGTAGCGCATTTTAACAAATATATATTATATATTTTAAGTCGATACATTCACTTAAAATTAAATGTGCTCATGTAAGATTAAAAAAGACAGTGTAAGTCTATGAGCCGCCAAAACAAAGCCCCTCTTTCACCAAACTCATGATAAATTTAGAAAATATTACCTCACAAAGGATTTACATGAATTCGTTAATTGATTTTGGAATGAGACCGTTGAAAAGTCGTTGCTCTTGGTAACTGTACTTCCCATTTTTCGAACTTCAAAATTCGCTTTCCGGAAACATGAAGTTGTCTAGATTAGCTTTGAGCGTACTGTATGTTAGAAAATCATCTAACTTATATTTAAAAGCAAAAATCTATGGATTATCAATAGAGCGGATTGATGAACGGCTTATATGTCAACTTTGAGCTCAATTTTCAGCTTTTCTCGTGGAGTTCAGCAGAAGTAAGATATGGGATATTAATCAGCATAAAAAACTCTATCCAATGGAATAAGTCCCATTCAAAAGTCCGCATAAAGCTCCTCTGTAAGTGGTGTTTTCAAGAAGTCAGTGCCAGAATAAACTAGATCAACAAAAAACTAATGTATCCTCCAAGTTTGTATCTGGCTAATTTTTGTGCGTTAGTTGCTCTGTGAATTATCTGGGTTAAGAAATACCGAATTTTAACTTTGGAGCGTTTCAGACACAATTCTGGTGATAATTTTTTGGAGATGCAGATCAAGTCTAAATTTCTACCCATGTTCCTTCAGCAAACCGTAAACTTACCGTGACCAACCCGACCTGTTGTTCAAACTCATTATCCGGAAAAATGAGAACTGACAACTTGAAGTCGTCTCCATTCACTCTATCTAATAGTACAACCAATAATACAAATAAATAGGAATACATTTCTTCTTTTTTTGAGGAAAACCGAAATAGAAGATGATTGGTTGAAAAGGAGAAAAAGCACAGAGAGAAAGGTAATCAACTTCAACATCCTTTTTCGAGTTTTTTTTTTCCGCAGGACGACGAAGAAAGAGGAACGAGATGTTAATTTTCTTTTCGCAATTTTTCTGTCTGGGGAAGAGGGAGTTAAAAGAGCAGTCTGAACTTTGAAATCTTGTAGATTTCTTTCTGGCGAAGTCGTTTCCTTCTTCATGCGTGAATAAATCTGGTAGGCGGAACGGGGAACCAAAAAAAATAAAAAGTTTAACTCAGAAGGAAGGCAGCATGTCAGGTGATGTTCCTCACTTACAGTCTAGTACCTGACTTTCGATCATTGTTAGTGTTGGGAATCGAACCCGCGACCTCGTGGACATGCAGCGCGCACGCAACCCACTCGGCCACGAGTGAAACACCTGCAAGTGGCCTACATCTTGTTGACAATTTCAATGAGATGAGAGAGCGTGCGAAATGAGGAGGGTGCAGAGAAGAGAGAGTTTTTCTCTTTTTTTTTTGTCTGCTGCATTGTACTATAACTTTGCGACGTGATCATTGTAACATAATTATTCCTGCCTGTGTTCTGTGATCATAATGATTCTTTGAACTTTCCATTAAGGATGATACGATACAAATATAACCTTGCAAATGTCACGTAGACAAATTATCGTTCAAGTCACAAAAATTGTTGAAAGTCACGTAGGCAAGAATTCGGGAATAATGGGAGACCGGTCTGTGAGACTCTTATTGTGAGGGTGAAGCAATTATCACGATGTTGAGAATTTATGAAGTCAGGAACTATAATCGAAAAAATAAAATTCTACACTACTTTTGATAGTTCCTTGGATGACAATGAGAACTATGTGGAATTTTGAACTTAAAATCATAAAACCTTGATTATCGATGGAGCGTTTTCGACTCATATTGACAGGAATACAAAACCGAATCAGCTCAATAATTGCCAACTTGTCGGACCTTCCTGAAAATTGTCTGAAATTTTTTTTTTTTTTTGTATTTTTTCTACAGTATTTTTCAACGCCAAACCCGGTTCCTTCTGTTTAAAAAAATATACACAAAAATTTAGAGTTTTATTTTCAACTTTGGAAACATATTAGCCTGTCACTAATCGGTAACACGCGCTTTATTGATAATAGATGAGTTTTTGTTCTGAAAATGTGATTTAGGTTGATTTTAAAAGTCAAATTCGAATTCTACACGTAAGACTTCCCTAGACAACTTCTTGTTATATGTTTTCATCATTTGGGGAAGCTTATTTTCAGATGGGAAAACTGAAACTACAGTAGTCCGATGGCAGCGATTATTATCGAATTGTTGATCGAAGTTCAATAAAATGGGTCAGGGGGTCTTTTTCAGCATTTCAAAATCTATAAAATCATTGGAAAAGTCTCATATTTCAAGGTCTTTATCTCAACTCAGAAGCCACCATCATAAAATGGCACCAATCCCACCCAAAAAATTTATCTAATCATCATCATTGTCATGGTCATCATTATTTTTGCATCACTCACGTTCTCAGTATATATGAAGAGACGCAGAGATACAAATAATCGGTATATAAGGCCACCGAATTGTCTCACATCTATCAACTTTTTTGGTTGTTGTTATTGTTCTATTTTTGTTCTCAATATGAGTCGCGATTTGATGGTTGAAACTGGCGGTGAGCTCATCGGCAATACTCCCCTCTTGAAGTTGAACAAAATTGGAAAAGGTCTCGAAGCGACGATTGGTGAGTTTTTTGTTACTGTACCATAAAGTATGATAATAATGATAATTTTGAAGCGGTCAAAGTGGAATATATGAATCCAGCATGTTCGGTGAAGGATAGAATCGCTTATAATATGATTGATACAGCGGAAAAGGAGGGATTGATTACTCCGGGAAAGACAGTTCTCATTGAGCCGACTTCTGGAAATATGGGCATTGCTTTGGCATATTGTGGAAAATTGAGAGGTTATAAAGTGATTTTGACAATGCCGGCATCGATGAGTATTGAGAGAAGATGTTTGTTGAAGGCCTATGGAGCTGAGGTCATTCTCACCGATCCAGCGACGGCTGTTAAAGGCGCAGTTGAACGCGCGCAACAACTTCGGGATGCTATTCCAAATGCTTATATTCTCAATCAATTCGCGAATCCTGCCAACCCAGAGGCTCATTACAAAACTACAGGACCAGAAATTTGGCGACAAACTCAGGGAAAGGTCGATATGGTGTGCTTTGGTGTTGGATCTGGTGGTACGTGTACAGGTGTTGGTCGATATTTGAAAGAGAAAAACCCACATATCGAAGTATTCCCAGTCGAACCGTTTGAGTCATCAGCGATCAATGGACTACCACATAGTCCACACAAGATCCAAGGTTTGTTGTTTTTATAATATAGTAACTAGTTACAAAAATCTGTTAACAAGTTACTGTATTTTTGTTTCCCAGTTTTGAAAATTCTGGAATGAGCTTGTCGATAATAACCAATTCACAAGCTTTAGAGAAAATTCGATCAAGTTTGAATTTTTTCTTAAATCATTTGAAAACGTTTCAAAAAATATTTCCTCTGTTGATAATTACACTTTCAATCATTTCATATGAATTTTTATCATATTTTCACTATCTAAGCTGTTCTCTATAGATCAAAAAAATCTGGAAATATTTATATGTTTCAAAGTTTTTCAATATTTTTCATCTCAAATTCAAAAATAAAGTTACCCAGTCCAAAAATGTTCGTCCAATTCCATTTGTTTGTTTCAAGGAATGGGTATCGGTATGATTCCGGAAGTTCTCGACCTTTCTCTCTTCAAAGAAGCTCTCCGAGTTCATTCCGATGACGCGATCGCCATGGCCAAACGTCTCGCTGACGAGGAATCCATCTTGGGTGGAATCTCATCTGGTGCCAATGTTTGTGCTGCTCTCCAACTCGCCAAACGTCCAGAAAATCGTGGAAAATTGATCGTCACCACTGTGAACAGTTTTGGTGAACGTTATTTGTAAGTGAAAGACGTTTCGTATTTCCATTGAATCTCGTTGTTTTCCAGGTCAACTGTGTTGTACTCCGATCTCCGTGAAGAGGCTGCAAATATGCAACAATTAAGCCTAGAAGATTCGATTAATGTAGCCAAATCTTATTTGAAGTTGTAAATAAATATTATAAAAATTTATGGAATAAGACTAGAGAAAAAAAAAAACAAGACACACTGAAAGAGAAGAGAATTCAAACAACAAAAAAAAAAACCCGCGGAAGACCCCCTCCCAATTCAAAAAAAAATACACGTGCGAAAATACATTAACAATCATTATTATGATCACATTATCTAAGACTTATCACATTGAAAAACGAAGAGGGAACCTATTTAAATGATTTTTTGACCGGTACCAAGTAGAGTATAAACGATGGCTCCTAAGACACATTGGCCAGCTGTTACAATAAATACATAGGACCAATTGTTGTTAGTAGCTTCAAGAATATGACCAGCAATGTAGACACCAACGAAACCAGTGATTGCACCACAAGCATTGAATACGCCTGAAAAATTATATGACTTATTTCAAACGTGATTACAAGCTATTTCTCGTAGCCTCAAAATCTAAAAGATATCCTCTCTCTTTTAATTATCTACCGGGTCCCAAAAATGCTAGTTTCTTCCACTCTCATCTACCACTATGGAATAATATAGCAAAAATTCTATCTCGTTCTACTCCCCCCTCTGATATCCTCTCATTTCTAAAATCTCTCCCTAAAAATTCTTTTTACTCCTAACTTCTAGTCATTTTTCTCTCTTTCTCTTTATCCACCTGTATATATATTCTGATTCTCTGATTTGATCTACCGCGCTCTTGCAGGCGCACTTGGTCATCTTATTTTTTTCATCCTATTTTACTACCTCTATCCCCCATTTCACATGTAAATATTAATTTTATTTCCTTTTTGTTTTTTATTTTGATGTAGTTCAATATGTATGAATAAATAAATAAGCTAAGATCATATTCAGACAGTAATACAGTAATTTTTCAAAAGTAAAATTTCATGGCTTAAAAATTTGAAGTTTTAAAATTAAGAACTCACCGAAAACCGATCCAGCATAATTTGGCGCAAAATCATGAGGATTCACAGATACACCACCATGGTGCAAACCTCTTGCCGCCATTGCCAACGTAAAAATAAGCAGTGTGAACCAGAAGGAATTGGTCATCGGCACTATTAGAAGGCAAATTGCGATCCCAATCAGACTAGCACCTTCCATCAGTTTTCTAGTGTAGGTAACAGTTTTGCCATTGGTCAATGCTTGTGATGCCATAATAGGAGCAACGAGACTGGTCACAACGATTGCCAATGATGGGACAACATTGTAGACAACACCTTTTGCCGTGGGAAATGTTTCATGGAAATATGAAGGAAGCCAGTTGAAAAGAATTGAATAGGAGTTTCCACCAGTGTATTGAGCAATTGCCGCTGCCCTGAAAAATTTTGATTGAAATTGAGGACATTAATGGAGAAAAATCGACTCAGAGACCTAGATTTACTTCTTTTTTTGGAGGAAATATTTTGACAATATTTTTCAATGAGCAACACCTTTTTCAACTTTGAAATTTATTGATAAAGTCACCATAAAAGAGAAAAAATTAGCCAATCTTAATTTTTCTACTCGAAAACATATTTGAAGAATCACTATATGTAACCAAGTCTAATTTCCCACACGAACTCTAATTTTATAAATTCTACTTCTCGTTCAAAAACCTGTGGCACTTGAAGAATTCACAGATTCAAGAAAATCTAACTAAAACTTTTTATTTTGAAAATTTTTCAACCGATATTTTAATGGAGTTAAATAAGTTTTTAATATTATCATTTTTTTCCTTTAAAAAAATGAATTTTCGTTTATTCCAAATACTCACCAGAAAGCAGGATGTCTGAAGAGAGTTCCCCATGGAACAGGTGGTGATTGGGGTGATTGAGCAAGATGAGACTCATGTGCAGAATCCTACAACAAAAATTATTTTTCAAAAATCCTCCAAGTTTAATTCTCACATGTTTCTTATTCAACAAGACTTCTTCATCGGGTAGTGGCGATGAACGACCATTCGAATGTCTTCCGCGTTCTAGAAGCCATCGGAACATCCAACACCAAGCCAATGATAAAACACCAACGAATTGGAATAACGATCGCCAACCGACCCATTCAAGAAGAGTACTTCCGACCAGACCAGCCAAAACAGTTCCACAATGAGAACCGGCTAGAACAATTCCGAATACACGTCCTTTGTCAGCGGTGGCTAGATGTTTGGAGACAATCGAAGCAAGCGACGGAATATGGAAGGCTGAAAAATTTGGAACTGTTCGTGGCAAATTGCGCGGGAAAAATTCCAGATATTTTATTTACTCTTAAAAGTAATCGAGGGCATTATTTTTTATTGTTGAAAATAGGTTATGCATGAGAATTCGAGAAGTCTCGTAAAAATTATCGAGCATCAATTTTTCTCAAATTCGCTGAATTATCACTAATTGATATTAAATAGTAATTTTTGTTCAAAATATTTTCATAATGAATATTAATTTCTTTTGAAAAAACAGGCGCTAAATTGGTTCGGCTTAGGATTAATTACTAGCTGAGATGTTTTTATTTTTGATAATGTTTGAACATTCAAAATATGAAAAGTGAAGAAAATTTCAAAAAATAATAATTAAAGATCTCACCTTGACAAACTCCGGTCAAAATTCGAACAGTCAACAAAACAACTAAAGGATAATCGGTCCAATAGGCAAAATCAAACAGAGTTGGAGTGAAAAATGTAATCATTGTCCATGCCAAACTCGAATATGGCAAAATCTGAAAACAACGACTAATACTATTTTTCAAAAACGTTTTTCACTCACATTTTCAGCTCCATATTTATCAGCAAGTCGCCCAGCAAACATCTGTGTCAGTGCATATCCCCAGAAAAAGCACGATAAGACAGTTCCAGAGTCGGTTTTATTCCACACGAATTCTTTCGAAACTGCGGCGGCTGAAATCGGAAGAGCAGCTCTTGCTGCATAAAGAACACAGGTTCCGGAAAACATGACTGATGTCCATGTTCGAGCTTCGGCTCTGTTCCAGATTTTGCCTAGTGGGGGTTCATATTCACCAGGTCGCTTCAGAATCGTCATGAATTCTGAAAAAAATATTTTGAATAAAAATAAATTTTTTGTTAGCCAGAGATCACAAAATTTTGAGAGACACAAAGAAAAATGGAAAGTGAACTGAAAGGACACACACGTGGATAGTGTGGGGGAAGAGAATTTGCCTATTTACACATGTTCTTCCATATTTTTTTCACATGATTTTATTTTGCAATGCAAATTTTTTTTCGATTTTAAAAACAAAATATAATATTTATAATATAATATTTAAGAATGAAATGAATATATTCTTCCACCTTTTCGCCTTCGATCGTATAAATCCTGTTTTTCAAAGATGAAGATCACAGATTAGATCATTGGCAGAGAAAAAGAGTTTGATTTTTCTAAATGTTTTCTTGAGGAAAAAACCAAGAAAAAATGACAGGTTTCTTTTGAAGATAGCACTTCTAAAAGGTTTCTTCAAATCACAACGATGAAAACCGAAAAAAAATGAAATAAGTAGTTGGAAAATCGTGGAAATATAAGTTTGCAATTTTGAAATGAAAAAAACACGCAAATTAAAATAAAATTCGTGAAAAATATTTTTTCCGTTCAGAAATTTTTATTTTTTCTTGCTCATAGACATAAATATTTTCAGAAAAAAATAAAAATTCGTAGTTTCAAAGCTTTGTAGGAGAGAAAATGATAACACAGTACAAACTCTTATTTGCAGTGTAGAATAATTTTAAAAGAGCACAATGACATCATACCTTCTTATCTAGTTGTTCAAAAAAACAACCAAAGTTCCTCGCGATTTCGCAAACCCTTTCCGGTGGAGTGTCGTTAGCAAACTTTTTTCATTGTTTGTTTGTTTTCAATGTGTAAGTCAGTTTCTGGTGACACTACTCTTTTTTTTTGCCCTGTTATTGTTGTTATTATTGATTTTTTTTCTCACTTTTCGTTTATTTTTTTTCAGATCAGATGAGATGGCAGGAGGTGGTCCTTCAGCCGGATGTTGTTGTTTTCTCAACAATGTCCGATTTCTTATCCTATTTTTGACGATTTTTGCCATCTCCGCCATGTATTCGAATGTCATCCTTTTCAATTTGACATCAATTTTGCATACTGATTTGAAAGCTGAGGAAAAACCAGTGCCGGGATTGGATTCGCTACATGAATATTCAACTTGGCATAGTGAGTAATAAGTTTTGAGCTTTTAAAAATTAAAAATGTTGTTTCGCAACATAATTTATATTTCAAAACACTGATGTATGTTTGAATTCAATAAAATTCAAGCGGTAAAGCTTTATCAAATCCTATTCTTATCAATCTTTGCAAAAGCACTAAAATGTCAAAATTTTTCATATATACACGCAAAAGAAATATCTAAAATGTAGAACCAACTTCACTATGGAGCCAAATTGTCTCAAAAATCAGAGAAATACGGGCTGTACCCTCTCTCTCTCAAGAGAATCTGATGAATGAAAATTTTTATATAACTCGGTCAGTATTTATATTCGAGTTTTTGGGGAAGAAAATTCCATAGTGAGTATTTTTTTTATCAATACATTTTACATTTCAGATCGTCGAAAGCGGGATGCTGAAACTGACTTGGACGAAGGCCATCCAATTCTTCCGAGCACAACCACGCTCAAACCTACAACGACTCTTCCACTGATCACTCGTAAGAAGACGGAGAAACCTAAAACTTATTTCATCACAAATTCATCGCCTGCAACAACCACAACAACTACAGAACTCCCGACAACTACAGAGTACGATGTGGTGAAAGCAGAAGTGGAAAAGTCGTTGAAAAAATTGAAAGATGCTGAAGATATCGAAAAATCAGGGCTTCCATCAAAGGTTCCAGAAAATAAGGAGTTGGAGTACAAGATTCCAGAAAGAAATCTAGTCGATGAAATTTCGAGGACACTTCTGTATGCAGCTCCAGGATTAGGAGTTTTGGCAGGAATTGGAATCACTATACCGCTATCAAGGAAAATTGAAATTCGTAAAATCTTTGCATTGTTTTTGATAATATCAGCTGCTCTCACATGCTCAATACCATTCGCAGTTCATATCAGTGAGTTTTCTTCTTTTTTTTTAACTGGAAAAGTGAACCATCACTCATTCAGGTTACTTCGTGTTACTCATTGTTCGTTTCCTACAAGGAGCTTTATTCTCGATTGTTTTCCCTGTGATGGGCAATGTTTTAATCTATTGGGGATCGTTGAAAGAACAATTATTTTTCATCGCCTCCATGTTCTTGTTTGTTTCGGTGAGTTTTCAAATTTTATTTTAATCTGAAAAAAATGAAACTGTGTTTCAGTTTGGTTCGTGTGCATCGTGGCCATTGACAATGCTGTTACATTCAAACGAAGTTCCATTGTACATTTTGTATGCCTTGCATTCTGGATCTCTCTTTTTGTCCGCATTGTTGTGAGTTTTTCGTTGGATTTATTGTGAATTTGTTCTAAAAATTGGGACAAAATATGAAACTCATAATGAAAAATTATAAGTCCTATTAAGATAAATGTTGGAATACAATATTTATATCCTATGAGCTTCAAAAAATATTATGTTTCTTTTGATATGAAAATCGTGAAATTTCCATCAAAAAGTAACTAGTTTCTTTCCAGATGGATAATTTTCTACCGCGACCGACCGGAACAACATCCATGGGTTACCGGTGTTGAGCTCAACAAAATTGTTGCTGGAAAAGTCCAAGAGCTTCAATCGAAACGAACTCCATCCGATTCATATTCATTATTGGTCAAATCGTTATCAGCCTGGTCTATTTGGTTATCGGCATTCGGATTCTTCTCGGCTACTGCGTTGTTCGCAATCTATCTCCCTGCCTATCTCACATCACAAGACGTGTTTTATGTCGATTATCTGGGAACGTATGCTGTTCTTCCATTTATTGCATTGGTGAGTTTCTTTTTTTTTCAGCAAGCTAGAAACAACATTTGTGAAAAATAATTTGAATTTCAGCCTCTATTTTGTGTAATAGCTGGAAGTTTTATTCGATTAGCTCATCCATCGACAAAGTTAGTTCGAATTATCAACACGATCTCGTTTGTCATTGAGGCTTTAGTTATTCTGGCAATTCCAACAATAACTTACATTGGAACTGAGAACACGTAAGAAACCTAGATTTTTTTTTTATTTATCCACATTTCACTTACAGGCCTCTTTTCATCATCGCATTTTCAATGATCCCATTTAGTTTGGCGATCGTTGGTGGATTCTTGAAAAGTTTGACGATTGTTGGACGGGTATTTGCCAAGCAAATTGTTGCAATTTGTGGTGTCTCGTTTGGCATTGCGTTTGCTGTTCTGCCTTTTGTTGTTGGAGTAGTTGTAGAGCAAAAGTTAGTGTGATATCTAGTACTATGATAAGAGTATTTTTCAGTGAATTGGCCCATTGGATCAAAGTCTTTATGGCATTGGTATTCATTTTGCTGGTTGTCGCTGTGGAATTTTCGGTTTTTGGACGAGGTAAATATTTTGAATTTCAAAAAGAAACGTTTTTCGTGCCTTAAAAAATTTGCGATTTGTTTTTTCTTACAAAATTGAGAAAAAACCCGCTGATTATTAATTCCAATCTCATTGAAGATTGTGACATTCACAATGGTCACTCAGAGATGAAAACTGGATCTTGAAAAGCCAATTTCAGTAAAATACGATTTTGTTATCAAAAAATGATGAAAACTTTGTCCACATTAGAAAAAGATTACATGCTGATTCAATTTTGACTCAACAAATTTAAAATTGCAGTTGTAGCGATGCATCTTTGGACAATAATGTCTTACAATTAAAGTTTTTATCTCACATTTTCAGGCCGATCAGCATCATGGGCCGAATCATCATGGGATCCACTAGTCGCCTCAACAAGAATGCAATCTCTTGCCCTAATCGATTTTAACCAGGATGAGTGTGGACTTTATGAACTTCGACGTGTAGAGCCATCGGTTATCAGAAGCTATTAATAATTGACCAAACTTCGCTTTTAAAGCTGCTCAACTTTTATCATTATTCTGTATTTATATGTCTTTAATAAATTGCGTTTTTTTCTTTTGTTTCAACAAATATTTATTCATTTCAAGGATGAGAAACTGGTTTTTTCCAATCATTGGGAATTTTTAAAGTTTTAGATCGTCCAGTAGAAACGTGTTGGTTTCAGAAATCATTTTAAATCTTCTGTTTTAGGTATAATTGTTTATTTTGTTTGAAATATATGTAGACAGACCAGTAATTCAATTCAAAATTTCAGTTTTAAGCTGAAAAAACGGATATAATTCATACTGTAGTGTTTCAAAATGTGCATTACGTACACAAACATCGAAACTGACGAGATTTCTAGTTCTTTTTTTTTGTTAACAGCTGTTGGTTGCTGGCTCCTCAAGGATTCTGTCTCTTTTCATGACGATAATGATTTGCCAAGTTTCTTCTTCCTCTTCTTATTTTTCTGTTTGATATTTTATAGCCTTTAAAAATTATCAAACGAATTTAGGAGAGCTGGCTGAATTTTTTAGGAGAGGATATATTTTATTAAAAATAGGACTGAGGGACAAAATTGATTTCAGAATTGACAAGAAAACAACAAAAAAATAGACAAGCTGTCTGCTCAAAGATTTTTTTGAAAAATTGATTTTGTGTCGATTGATCAGAGATATTGTGTGGACCTGGGACTGAGTACTGTAACCCGATTTCTGTTTTTTTTTCACAAAAATACCAGAATATTAGTATTATGTTTCAAGATCTTGTATTTTGAAGGAGTTCTACGACCCATAAAAATTTTAATTTTTTGAAGGTAATTCACAGATGCTGCGCTACCAAGCGTCCATCCATAGTGGCGATCAGTATGATAGCAATGACACTGACACATGTCATGCACATTTACAGGTATTTGAATACTCAAAAGCTAAAACTAAGAGTCGCATCATTTTAGCCATCAACGATCGCCTCTTCGAATGGAATGCGAGGACAGCAGCAGCAGCACCAGCAGGGAAGATTGATCAAACGACAACCTCCACTTACTTATAAGGTTCATCTCACATCTGAACTTCTAAAACAAAATTCGAAAATGTTTAGAGCATCCCAACATCTCGGTTAGCACCCCGTCGAAGATATTTTATGATGGATGCTTCTCAGAAATCGCATAGCAATAGTAGTTCAGCAGGTAGTAGTTTTCAGTTTCCCGGGCCGGATTATCTGAAACGAATGAAGGAAAATTACGAGAATGGGAAAATTGTAAGCTTGTCAAATTCAGAAACCTTTATGTATGATAATCTCTGCAGATTTACATTCGTCGAAACGTTCCGGGTCTGAAAAACTCGTCGATTCCTCAAAAAATGACATCGACAATCACCAATTCCATACGATCAACAACGTGAGTTTCGGTTTTTTTCTGAACTTGGACTGGAATATTCTTAACTTGCATAACTATTCTCTTTGGTCCCGCAAGACGTTCGATTTTCTAGGTATCATACAACAACAACAATGCCAAGTGGAAAAGTGACAGTTGAAACGAATGGAAATGTGCCAAAATATGTATTTCGTTTACCGAAAACTGAATTCGGCTCCACTGGTGGAAAATTCGATGAGTAAGTCCGGTTTTTGATAAAAAAATTATATTGATCTCAAATTTTGTATTAGAAATCGTCCGAATAACAATAACATGTATGTTCCGGCACATGAACCAATCAAACTTCAATACACAACAGTTCCACCTTGTATGTCAATGGGAGGTGAATATATGTATGAGGAAGAAGTGGAAGAAGAAACGAAAGAATCTGAACAAGTTCATCCTATTGAAGGAGTTGTTAAAAAAGAGGAAGATGAAGATTGCGCGTATTTAAAATCCTCTGGTCCACTTTTGCAGTATTCATCTACAGGAACCACAACTTCATCGAGTTCTAATTCTCCTACACCCTCTTATAACAATCATAACTCAAATGGGCAGAATTCAACGTTCAGAATGTTGCCATTAAAAAACAGATTACAACCAACAAGATTCACGTGGGTATCCTCACTTTGTGAACTAAAATAGCCACCTGACAAATAATTTTCAGATGTCCACAGCAAGACTGTTTTTGGCGTGGTCCAACGGACATGGCTCTTCGAAAACATATGCAAGTTCATGGTCCAAAACAGCCGGTGATATATTCTGGAAACAAACAAAACTGTGCAACTAATTCGAACGATCCACAAGTCAAAGTTCAACTTGTTCAACCAAAACCGAAAGGTGTAAAATGCAGTGAATGTGATACATTTGCCTATTCGAGACCGCTGTTGTTGAGACATATGCATGATTCGCATGGAATTGAAGCGCCTTTAATTAGAAGGACGTTTGCTAATCGAGAAATGTTACAGGTAAGAAAACTAATTACAAAATAATTTGAGATTCATTGATAAATTTAGACTTGGCTGGATTCGCTGCGCGAAACCCACGCCGTCGAATTCGTCGTCTCATCTGGCTCGAAAAAATGGGGTCGTGGTCTTCAAGTTCACTATTTGACGTGTTCAAGAAGTGGTGATCAAAAAGAACGGCCTAATAAGAAGTATGTTCGGCCACCGAGACCGTCGATCAAATGCGGTAGAAATTGTATGGCATATTTGAAGGTAAATAATTGAAAGAAAAAACAAACGCATCATCATTACATGCAAATTTTCAGATAAAACAAAATCCGACGGTTTCAGAACTTCAAATTGAAGGATGTCTTCATCATAGTGGGCATGAAATCGATCATACGAGAATGATGTTGGAGCCAAATGAGGTGAATATTTTAAACTTTTTCATGTTAAAAAATTCATGTTTCAGTTAGCAAGTATTGGTTGTATTGTCGACGCAGTGAACGAGGGAATGGATATAATGGGAAGTGTGGAGACTCTTCGATCATATCTAGGAAATTCAGGTCGTTTTAGACTAGTCAATGATAGAGGAATTATTGAACAAATGCCTATTTGGTTTGATCAGGTAAAATAAAATTATATAAAATATTGAAATATTTTAATCCAAAAATTTTCAGTATCATCGAGCAATGTCGGAATACATAAACGACGGAAATCATCCACCAATTCCATCGATGTATCGGGGGTCTGGTGCTTTGACTATGCCAACATCTCAGAATAGCGGACCAGGACAATTGAGACCTGGAAGACGTCTCAATTTCACCAATCGAGATATCAAACGAGAAATGGATTATGAATATAAGAGTGTGCCGATTCGATTTAATAGTGCACAAATGCAACGAAATTATGGTGGTATTGGAGGTCAACAAGGATTCACTCAGGCACTTTATGATGAAAAGGTAAGAACAAAAACAAAATTGACTGAAAAAAAATCAAATTTTATTTTTTATGAAATAAAAAACAGACAAATTGAGGACGACAAAATATTCAAATACTAGAATCCATCGTCATGCTTATAGAAAAATAACTAAATCAGTTTCCGGGTTTTTCCATGTTTTTCTTTAAAATCATGATTCTGTAAAACGAATTATCGCAAATTTGAAGTGTGTAAAGAAATTTATTTATCCAACCAGAGATTCACTATTTATATTTTAATCCTTACAGAAAATAAAAATTGAAATCGAGGAAGAAGATAATTTGGCAGCACAAAGTTTGTTCAAAGACGAAGGTTTGATGGAAATGAAACACGAGGATATTTTTGATTCTCCGATGATAGGTTAGTCAACTATTGAGCCTATAATCTCTGAAATATAATTTATAGGTGGTGAAGAAAGCCGTATGATGGAAGATGACGATATTTTGTGCGGTGGCGAAGAGGCGGCCGGTATCACTTCTACAATCGATGGAATTCTCAGCGCCAATCTTCCTGACAATTTTGGTGATGTGATGTGTGGAGTTGATGATTTAAATACCGATTTCAATTGTGGAATGGATGATGCCGAATTCAATGAGGTAATAAATCGCCAGAAACAAACTAAACAATTCAATAAATTTTCCAGTTGCTCGGTTTCGATTTCGATCAACGTGGCAGTATCAATTGCTCATAGGATTTCAGATTCAGAGTGGTTTATTTAGCCCAGAAATTAATTAATTAGTCACAGATTTTTATCTAGTTTTCAAATTTTTTTTTGTTTGTTTTCGATTTCTTTTTGATACCGGGACTGGATCCTAGTAGTGGTATTAGCCTATTTTTTTGAACACGATTTTCAGTAGTTGTTAGATTTCTATGTTATACTGTGTATATTCATTGGTAGATTAGTTTTCTTTGTTTTTCGTTTTATTTCTTTAAATTTATATTTCAATGAATTTAAAAAATTGCAAACGCTAGTCTGAAAAACCGTTTTATTTACTCATATATTAATATCATATAATTTAATGCTTCTTCTTATCGGCATCTGACTTCTTTGGTGTGATGATCGCCTTTTCCTCTTTGTGGTAGAGGTAGACGACTGAGAAGAGCACAAGTCCTGGAAATATATTTGTTTGTACTATTCAAGGTCCGAATATTTCTTACCAATCATCATTGAGAAACTTGATGCATAATATGGATAGGCAGATCGAATGAATCGTTCATACTGTGTATGCCAAAGTGGTCTGACCGACATTTGCTGAACATCTAACAAATGTGTGTAACCAACACGGCGATAATCGACCGAAAACTTGAAAACACCATAAACATCCGGAAGTTTGAAATTGGCAGTGAGAACACCATTCTACAAAATCGCCAAATATATGCGTTTTTTTTTTGACAAAAAATACCTTATTCTGTAAAACAGTTCTGACGAATGGATCAATTCGAACGAATTCGAGTTGAACATCTTTTCCTTGGAACGGAACCCATTTTCCATTTTTCAACTCTTCAATTTCGATAGTATAAACAACATCGTCAGTGATAGTGTATTCTTGTGGTGGTGGTTGAGTTTCTCCAACAAGATGATGATTAACCCGTTTGACACGAAGAACTCCGTTTTCTTTCAATACCCATTTGGTGATGGCCTCAGCAAGTGCAGCATTTCCTGATTGAGCTCCTTTGTCTTGAGAGGCTGATGGGTTGACCGAGTTAACCTTGGCGTTGAAATATGCGTTCGAGAACAAATCGGCACTTCCGGTGAAAACGATGCGAGCGTTGTTGCGGGCTTGGAGGCCACCGACAAGCAAAGTTCTGGTTCCAGCGATGACTGGGTTGGTGGCACGTTGAGCTTTTGGATCGTAGGAATATGAAGTAGATGTTCCTTTCACAATTGACAATGCAAGACGGTTTTGTCTACCGGCGACTAATCCAACACCCTTGAAAAGCACTGGTTTCAATTTCGAGGCATCTCCAACGATCAATTGAGCGTTGAGCAATTGATTCTTATTAACAACCAATGTTGTATGATCACCCGAATCTAATGAGCTATCATAGTTGTGGTGGTCAATAACAGCGGTTCCAGGGGCATCGAATTCGAAACCGTTTTCAACGGCGAGTTCGCGAATCGCATCACCAATGTTTGATCCAGCAGCGACAAGGACGTTACCACCAGCATCGACAAATTTCGAGATTTCGGCAGGCGAAAGAGATCCACCGAAGGCTTGAACTCCAGGAGCGAGGATGATTAGATGTTCGAAGATAAGTTCACCATGCTTGAAAAGGGCAAGATCGGCTTCATCAGCAGCACGGATTGTTAGCTCATGACCACGTGCTGAAAAATATAGTTTTTGAAAAAGTGGTTTGAAATACAAAAAACCTTTAATTATGAATAATGTTCTATTCCACTTGTCAGACATTGAAAGTTAATATTAAAATAAATTTTTAAATATCAGATCCCCCTGGAAAGCTATGTTAAAAGTTGTATTTCAAACTACAGTAATTCAAGGACTAGAACTACTCAAACATCTCTGTTTTCATACATTGAAAATAAAGGATTTTATCTTAAATATATCATAAATCTTCCATTGCAGTTTTTTTTTTCAAATGTTTCAGGCTCTTCTTTAATGCATAAAAAATTAACCTTTAATCGAATCCAAATAAATCGAATGTGTGTTCTTCACGGCTGCAGTTTCTCCCAACACCAAAACTCTATCGGCCAATGTGTATTGAAGAAGTGCTAGAAGCACAACAACCCACTTCATGTTTTCCCTGTAAAAGCTCAGAATGAATCAAGTTCGAGAAAAAACAATAAATGGCCGTTGTGCCACGTTGAAAAATTGAAAATGCTTGTTTGTGTGTCAACACGGCTACGCGCAAGGGAACACATTTTTCCAACTAGTAGTATACAGTATACTATTTAGAACTGCAGTTGCGATTCTTTCGGTTTATTTATAAACCAGAAGTCCCAAAAGGAGAAGGACAGTTAGGTTGAACAAATATGATGCTCCGAATACAACGGATATTCTCGAAAATACAATCTATGGTTAATAATTATTCATTGTAATAAAAATCAAAGGCCAGGGTGAGAACACAAGTTTGCATCAAGTTGATTGATTTGTGGAAGAGCCAACATGACTTTTCTTCGGTAACCAGTTCTATCATTCAAATAAATAGGATTCCGTTCCAAATAAATTGTGTCCAATTTGGAGAGCTTGGCGAACTTATCAACTTCTGGCCATGATTCGACGCGATTATCGTTTGCCTGGAAAGAAACTTCGAGCTTAATTTATTTGAAAATGGTTCAGCTTACCCAGAAATCTTCAAGCTTCTCTAATAATTCAATATTTGAGAATGTGGTGATTTCATTGTTAGAGACATCGAGAATTCGTAATTGTTTCAATTCTTCGATTCCTTCCAAGGTTTGTAATCCTTGATCGCTCAGATAAAATTCTTCAAGGTTTTTCAGACTATTGACGTTTTCGATTTTCACCAATCGATTTCCCTGAAAGTTGTCGTTCGTTGCATTTCTGTTCATCACATCACAAACTTACTGGAATACTGAACAGCCGCAACTTCGTCAATGTCTCAACATTCTCAATGCATTTCAGTTTATTTTTGCCGAGATACAATTCTTCCAAATTTTCCAAATGCGCAATGTTCTCAATAACTTTGATTCGATTGTCTCCGAGTTCAAGTAATTTCAAATTTCTCAAATTTTCCAGGTTCTCAATTTTTGAGATTTTATTATGCACAAAATAAAGTTGCTCGAGTTTCGTGAGTGTTGAGATTCCTCGGATCTCTCGAAGCCTGAAAACAACACAATGTTCTATGGAATAATAAAATGAGAAAATCTACCTGTTATAGCTGAGATCTAGTTTTACCAAATTGACTAAAGGTTCCAGATTGGCGATTTCGGTCAGCTGATTTTCGTACAGATCCAATTCTACTAGAGTTGTAAGAACTGATAGGTTTTCGCTTATCGAGGTTAATAGATTTGTTCGAATACAGAGTTCTTCCAAATTTGTGAATCTCGACATTTCCGGAATATGGTCTGCTCGGGTATGTGTGAGATCGATAACTGTTTCATCATCTTTTAAAGTTGAAAGATCGAATTGGTTTTTTATCATTGGTCCATACTCTTCCACAGTGTCTTCGTTTTCTGACGGTGCGTTGCTCATCTCTGAAAAAAATTATTTTATTATTTGCAGAATTACAACAAAAAAAAATAACGAATTATATACAAAAATACTAAATCTAAGTCTAATAATAAAACGAAATTATTTTTTCTCGAAAGGATCCCTCCAAGCGTTTTGTGGTCCAGCTAATTGTTCGCGGTTCAGACGGAGAAGAGCACGTTCTTCTGTTTGAGCTTTTTTGTAGTAATCGTTGTAGTATTTTGGGTAGACGGTAACAGCGCAGACGGCTATACAAGTGATGATACCGGTAGCGACGACTGCAACTGTTCCAACAGATGGTCTAGCGGTTTTAGAGAGTCGTGGAAATTTGTTGCGAATAGACAACCAAATCGGTACTGGTGCTCCGTCTGGGATACGCATTCTGAATTCGACAGCTAAACTTTATATGCTTCAACAACAAAAAAAATTCGAACAGAAAATTTTTTTTTCGAAAAAGCGTTGAAAATATTTACGATAAACAAGATGCTGGCGGTGTGTTGTTGTTTTTCCCAACGAGACTCCACTTGCATCATTGCGCCTATAGTTCTTTTCCACCTTTTTTTGGAATTTTCAGACAAAATAGGGTGATTTCAGGATTTATAGTCGATTAATATCGATTAAGCGAAATGGCCCACTCACCAGACAGAGACGGTTAGTCATTGAAAGGCCATAAAAACCATAATATTCTTTTTTTTCAGAAATGACGCCAGACTTGGAACTTATAGGTCCTGTCAGACGCGAATATCCTGTTAAGACTGTTACTGATGGACCTACACCGACTGCAGCTGAAGGAAAATCGGAAGAAATTTATGAGGTTCAAGCAATATTGGAGCACCTTCTGTCCCCTGATGGATTGTATTTGAAAGTTCGTTGGACAGGCTACGGAGAAGATCAGGATAGTTGGGAGCCAGAAGTAGATTTAAAGGAATGTGCTGGTGAAATCGTCAAAGATTATCTGAAGTCATTGTCGGAAAAAGATAAGAAAAGTATTAGCAAGCTTAGAAGAGACTTGGCGGTAAACGAGAGAAAAAGAACACCAACGCCAAAAACACCGAAACCAAGAGCGAAAGCAACAAAAAAGAAGGAAACGAAGCCGAGAATCAAGCGGGAAGTTGTGGAAGAAACTGAGTAAGTCAACACAAACTTTTGAGTTTAATTATAAAATTATTGAAGAGTTAAAACGGCCCCAAATTATGAAGAGAGCAGCGACTATGACAGTGACGCAAGTTCTAAGAAGAAAAGCAAGAGCAAAAGGCGAAGCAAGGCAGCTAATGATAGTTTTGAACCAAAACAGAAGAGAACTAGAAAAGAAGCAAAGAGCACGGTGACAACTAAAGCTGCACTGAAACAATATCCAAGTAGCGCCAAACAAGCAGCTATCAAACATCGTCAAAGTTGGTTGAACGATTCTGATTCATCTGATAACGAGCGTGATGAGATGAATGAGAATTCGACATCCTTCGATGACGAAATAAAAGCGAAGCTTCAAACGAAAAAACGCGAAAGGGTGGGTTTTCATTGTATTCCTCAGTTCTTATTGAGCGCTGAAAATAATTTGTTCAGGTTGAAAAAAAAGCTCAAGCTCGTGCCGCTCAAATGGACGACGACGATGGAAGTGGAAGCGAGTCGCCAGATCCAGATGATAGTGAAACTCTCAAAACTCCACCAAAACTGCTTTTCAAGAACATTGACAACAAGGGTAATGGACCGGCTGCAATGGTTATCGATATTGTTAATAAGATTGGTGAATCAATGGGTGAACAAGGAAGAAATGGTGAGAAACAAAATTAATATTCCAATCACAGAAATTTTCAGGAATTCATTCTGACTGGATTGTTGAGGGAATCACCCAACATAAGGACAGCGAGGCTAACACAATCATTGTTTTGCTTTCGAATTCCACAAATGGAGAGAAAAGAACTGTTTCAGCTATTGGTGAGTTTGTCTCATTATGTAAAGAAATCACACATAAAAATCGTTTCAGACGCTTATGAACTTGCCGGATGGAATTTGTGCAAATGGTTGTTCAATCGTTGCACCTTCTGATTTGTTCTCATTCTCTTTCATTATGTTGCGACATCATCTCCAATCCATTTTAATACGAGTTAAATTTTTGTAATCTGTAACATTTTTACGTTGAACATCTTGAACATTGTCATAATAATGTCATAAACCTGTGTTTCGTTCCTTTAACAAATATGGTTATTTTACCACATCAATATCTATAATTTTCTGTTTTTTTTTTTTGAAGTTCAAAACCTCTTTCAGTAATGCGAATAGGATGAACGATCGACACATGTCAAGTATTTTTCCAGAATGTGATCAGTTGAAACAGGTTGATTCTTCTTACAATTAGAGAATGAAAGTGGAAGAACGTTTTTTTATAGATTTATGACAAATGCTTTACCGAATTCTTTCAAAAATTCATAACACCAAATTATCGGCACCAATATGCAGTGAATCCGTGTGAGCGGTTCCATGAAGTTTATAAACAATGTGTTGAGGAAGTAAGTCCTTTTTTCGGAGAAAAACTGATTTTGAGCAGTTCTCGATATTGACCAAGTATTTCGCATTCTGGGCAAAAAATCAGAAATCGTGCTCATTAGGCCTCCAGTTTAATTATTTCAGTGCTATTTAATCAAACCAATTTTCCAGCGATTATCAAACCAACGTCCATTTGAAATTGATCTCGATGAAATACGCAAAGAATATCTGAATACTGAGCAAGATGAGCTCAAAGATCGTCAGAAATAATTGTAAATTTTTAAAGTTAGTGATATTGTGTGGATACTTTTGTTTTCTTGTTTGTTGTTCATAAATTATTCTATAGAAGCTTCCTCTTATTTTAATAAACTTCTCTTATTTTAATGGTCCCATGAACCATAATTATATATTTACGATTGTTCTTCATTAACAAAACTGAAATTGTAGTTATGGATCAACAACAGTATCCATCGTATCAACAGACACCACAAGCTTCGTCAAGTTCTGTCCCAGGAACATCAACTCCGCCTCAAGAAGTTGATCGATTCACAGCTTTGGAGAGAAAATTGGAACAGTTTCAGGTTGGTTTTCAGTTGAATATAAAATGTAGATTTTCTTCGCACCAGTCAGATTCTAAAAAAACATGTTTATTCTTTTTCCAAAGTGACAAACAAGCCGTGAAACTTCAAACTTTAAATAACGAATTATTCGTATTCAAATATTTCCCAATTCAATTTTTTCTGTGAGAGAACGAAATGTTTACTAAAATAAAAATCCCGGATAAGAAAAGCTGCTTCGCACCAAAGTTTCGCTTTTGAAATTTTCTTTTCCTGTGAATTTCTCAAAAATCCTTTTTGTTTTATTCCAGGAAACTGCTAGACATATAGGAGTGATAGCTAGTGATTTCAACCAAAGAAGTCAGGACACATTGAACGGCAAAATTTATTCATTGATTCATGGATTACAGGTAATTGAGCACCTATTCATACGTTGTTTTGATCACAAAAATGCTCATTCCAGGACCTGGACCGTGTTAAAACTAATTACGCGGATACCAAAATTCCATTGGAATTGCTGACGTTCCTCGACGAGGGAAAAAATCCGCAACTTTACTCAAAAGAAATTCTCGAGCGTACATTGCAGAAAAACAAAGAAGTCAATGGGAAAATTGAGATTTACAAGAAGTTCCGAGCACATTTGTTGAAAGAATTCGGAGAAGAAATGCCAGATTTGGTTATGAAATATCGAACTATGCGAGATGATACTGATCTTTTGTAAATAATCAAATATTTTTTCTAATGCGATGTCCAAAGCTGAAAAAAAAACCGAAAAATCAGCGAAAAAAAACGTTCAAAGCTTCCGCCTGATTCTCTCTGTTCCACACACTCTCTCGAGAGTACTGAACGAGGTCTCGACGCGATTGAACGAAATAGTGTGTGAAACAGAGAGAGTGCTTTGAACGTTTTTTTTCGCTGATTTTTCGGTTTTTTTTCAGCTTTGAACATCGCATAATATCCCATTTTATATTCCCAATAAACAATTTTTTGAATTTGCCTATTTTGTGAGTAATAAGTGGTTTGAAACCGGACGTTTACCTATGAAAAAAGAAGAAATATATGTCTACTCTGAATTTAAGATGTCGATTGGGGCGAACGCGATTATGAGCGTTCAAAACGCGGCATCTGCCAAAATTATCAGGTAGGACTTTTATATTCCCAACTATCGAAAGATTCATTATCTCCAATTGAATAAATATCTCATTCATATTTTCAGGTTTGTGCCCCATTTCGTTTCACTTCGATTGAGCTGGGCACATAATGACCTGAAAGCGGAAGGATTGGAACAGTTTGTTGAGGAATTTCTACCGGTTATTCGAGAAAATAACCCGCAAATCAAATATTTTTTGCAACGATCGTATACGACTTGTGATCCGTTTGTAGTTGGAGAGTGAGTTTTTCTTCGGAGTGTCAACACAATTTTTCGAGCTGTGGTTTCGCTCAAGCGTGATCCAGAAGATTTATGTGCTGATGTGTAGATTGTTAGTTGAAACCCTTTGTCCTTACGACCAGCTAGATCTGGATGAATTGAATATATATAAAAGTATAACTTTATACTAAATTAAACTATGTTCAAATTTTTCCTAAATATCGTGCTCAGTCAAGATAGAAAAACCAGGAAGTCCTGGATTATGGTTTTTCTTCTTGAAAATTATTGTCTTCGCTCCTAGTATTGATCCAATTCTAAAAACGTACATGTGATAGGAAAAAGTTTACAACGAAATAAGAATATCACTGAGAATTTCTTCGATATATTATCGATAATCAAAACAATATTTTCTCTTAAAAATGTCTTGCAAAGTCCCGTTTTCAAAGTTTAACTTAAAATTTCTACCAATGTTATGATAAAGTACTAAGTTGTCTCCTAATCTGAAACTTGCTGGAAATATCTCGGTTGTTCTCCTAAATCGTCTAGAATCGTATGTTGGAAAACAAATTCACATTATCTTGAACTTTCCTCCCAGGTTTTCATTTGTTTATAAATTCAGGAAATGTTTATAAAATCGAGTGCCTGCAAGAATGTTTTGTTTTATTTTTTGCTTGGATTTTCAAAACCGATTCTATACAGTAACCACAAAAATGGAGAAATTCCGAAATGGAGAAATTCCCATCTGGAATTTGATGAATACTATATTTTCATTTTGTTTTCAGGTATAAATGGCTACGACACCGCAAGAAGCGAGTAAACTGGAAATCAAAGGAACAAGTTTTATCCATGGTGGAAGAAATGTCGATTGGCGGCGATTATAGAGACGGTGGGTGTTGTTTTTTCTTCAAAAAAGAAACATCTGGAACACATTTATTTTAATTGGATCATAATCAAAAACACCGCCGAATGCAATAGTGTAATAGAAAAAACCATAAGCGTTTGCAGGTTACAAACGAGGTGTCAATAAACGTCTTCCACGTGGACAAGAACTGTGGGACACGGAAACGATGGGACACGACGTCTTTCAAGTTTATAGCAAATGGAAGGCTGACGAGGTTCCCAAGGAGGAAGATGAGCTACAAATCACTGCGAAAACCCATCCACATTTCACATTCAGAAAATATTAGGCCACCCACTCTCTGCGTAGAATAGATTTATTGTTTTTGTTGATAAATTTAATGTGTTTTTTCGAAAATGTATGGAAAGGCAAGAAAGAGAGAGTGTGGTTCTGATTTTGTCAGTGGTCAAATTTTTTTGGTCAACAAATCATTATTTTTTGTTCAAAAACGGACGGTCAAACGACACTGCTTTGTTTTTTATCTTTTTCGCAATGTTGTGTGACGGCGGCATTTTTCCTTTGATGCGCAATTTTTGAATTATTACATTTGAAGGGGGAGTTATTTATTTACATTGTGACTGGTTTTCGAAAGGGCCTTTCTTTCAACCACAAAAAAAAAGAGAAAGAGCCTCGTTTTTTCCTTAACCACATAACAGTTGGTTTGCGGTTTGATTTATGTGGAACTCGATGGAAGTGCTAATTTCTTCAAATGTTCAAGGTATAGTAGGTTTTTACAAGTTCTCTTTTCATGTTTACAAATATCTCGGAACGATTGTTGGGAACCCAGAGAATAGTGTTTCGCATGTTTTTAGGGACAAAAAACCCATATTTTCAGAAAGATTGTTATCGTCAGCAATTTATTTCGTTTTTATTTCTTCTTCTTCTTCTTTTCCTTCCTTTTCGTTTTGGCCGATTGCGAGACACAAGGTTTTATGGGTTTTTCCGACCTTGTGTCGATTTATGAGCCTCCTGACGCGAATCGGATTATTTTTCGATTGAAGGTAGAGAAGAAAAAACCCAAATGAAATTCATTTATTTCTATATCAATTCGTTCGATTCAGATATTTATTTGAAAAAGCAAAAAGGCGGGGCGGAGTCTTCGCGCTGCCATCGACTCCGCCCACATTGGATTTTTATTAGATTTTTTGGATGGACGCCTATAAACTTTATGTCTTTTTTCGCTGTCACCGACTGGGTCAAGGTGGTTGTTAAACTTTATTTGTGTTGTGGTTGTACCTCTTCTTTATTCTGCCGAATAGAATTTGTCAAAGGTTAGTTTGAAAAAGGCATTATTTACGCTGAAATTCGTCTACCCTGTAGATCGAGCTGTGTGTGCTCTTTTTGATGATTTGCACACAAGCTAGACCACATGGTGAATGAATTGAAGAACGGCGGTGGTTTTTTTTTGGGTGGGTGTATAAAAATAGTTTTTAGGCATAAAACCTTTGTTTGCGGTTTTAAAAATTGAACATCTGGATTTCCCAGGGTCATTAATAAACCTACATTTCACTGTAAAATAATCTACTTCCATAGGTTACTGTCCTCTTCGTTCCAGTCTGGACTTTTCTTATCCCTTTAACCAGATTCGTATATCAGAACTCGCTTGAATTCCGGTTAATATGGATTGAATCCGGCACTATCAATAAAAAGCAAGATCTCATTATCAGACTTCAGACTTATGGCCATAATGAATCCCACTTTTGTCCAAGCCAGTAATTTTTTCACGGCTTCCAGGACAAATCAGTAAATAGCAACCAGACATGATTTTGGAAATCTACAAAAAGTTTATAATCTATGATTTAGATTAATGGGACACATGTTAAACGGTTTTCACTACTTGAGATTTAAACATATAAAATCGAGTTCTCAGTTACTGTAGTTTCGGTTTCCAGCATAACTCATTTCCAAAATGAGACGAGAATCCGGATGTCAGAAAAAACTGAAATATCCACCAAAACAGAGAACATTTTGCATTTTCATTAAGAACTTGGACTAAGTTCAATCGCTAATATGGGCTTCACAGTTTTGTTTGTCGGAAATGAGACGAATTTCAGTTCGATTATCAATAAAATCGGTTTCTGGATACGAGTAAGTTCAACGAAGTTAGTTCAAGCGATGCAGATTAAATATTGTTCTTGGTTGATTACTATTTACATAGTTTTTGAAATCACAACTCGTACTGCGTAGCATGGAGACAGCTAGCCTGGAATATTTTAGAAATGTTAAAGTTTGCCAGACAATTATGAAAATCGAATTCAGTTAAGTTTTACGTTCGATCGAAGACTGTCAAACACATTGCTGAGTTTATTAAATTATATGTATAAACAAAAGCAAAACAAAAACAAAACAAAACGATATGAACAATGACACAACAGTAAAAATTTTAAAAATTTGATGAAAAATAATTCGACAGAAAGTTGAGATCAATATGAATAAAAATGAGATCAGAAATAATACAGGCAGGATAATGCTTTAAACTTTGCGCAGTCTTCTTCCTCCTTTTTTCTGCTGCTTCTTCTCCTCCTCGGTATTTTTAGAATCCGAATCCGACGAACTTTCTGATGATTCCGAACTGTCTCGTTTCACATATTTCGGCTTAGTTTTGTTTCCAAATCGATCATTCGCCACGAACTCCTCTTTATGCTGTTTGTTGTAACTGTAATCGAATAACAACTCTTCGCCTTTTACCAAATCGCGTTTTGCGAAAATTCCTATTCGATGAGAACCGTTCACAATTAAAATCTGAAAAAAATTAAATCAGATTCATAGTTCGCTAAAAGTAATTTACCTGCGAATAGCAGTTACTGTGACTGTCCGAGTGATTGGCAAAGCGAATCAAATTTCCCATCTTAAACGCATCCACACAATCATCTTCGTTGAGTGCTGAAAATTATAGCAGTCTAATTTCAGTAAACGAAGAAAAATGAAAAACTTACCAAATATATAACTCGTCTTGAATTGATCGTAAATATGTCCTCTTCGTTCCACTTCTGATGACGAGATGATTTCTCCAGTATACTCCGAGATTATGTCACCTTTTTCAGCATTTTCCATAATAAACGCACCCCATCCAGCAACTTGTGATGGGAGAATCAATATTTTCTTTTGTGATCCTTTTGAAATTCCCGAGTTTCGGCAACTGTTCTCATGGTTGGAAACTGTGTCTGCAAATGAGTAAATTTGAATGAGGAGTTGCATAGGATTAGTAGCAGAAGCTTGTGAGTTTTCGAGGAAGTTCAAAAAACAATTTAATCGAGTACTAAACCAAAATTTACCAAGAAAAAACCAGGGGTTTTCAGTTACTAGTTTTTCATTCGAATATTTTAAAAGAAAGATTTAAATTTTATTTCTCGCTCTTCAAAAACTAACAATGAAAAAACGTGACTTTTTGCTGATTTGTGTAGAATTTAAATCTCAAAACTTCAGAAGATATACTCACCACATTGACACGATTTGCACAAATATGGATCACATTCCCATTTCGCATAGAAGCACTGGCACTGCTTTGTTCGACATTGTCCCGGTGCACATCGACAACCCGGGAATTTCATCTTACAATTATCGTCACATCCGCAAAATTTGGTGCAAACTCCGTTTTTGTTGCAAACGCAGTCGGGATTCGTAGGTCCACAGATACCTTGATGATCACATGGAGTCATACGATATTTGTTTTGAACCTGAATATAAATTTCACAATCTCTAGTGAAAATTCAACTAACCTTTCCAACTCCAGTTTGCCATGTCGTGGTTCTGAATTGTTTGTGCATCTGACTAGGATCTCTAAAATAAAAAAAAATATTATTTTACAAGTGCAACTTCACATACACTTTCGTTTTCTCGCGATCAGCATATAATCTTACACCAGAAGGTCGGTGACAGAAATCCAACACAATTTCGTAAAGTTGTTTGCATGTCAGTGTTCCGTCTCCGACTAATTGATTGGCACCACTATCCGCATGTCGGCAGAAGCTTTTTTGAGCCTGAAAAATGGAATATAAAGAAAAATGCAAAAATAGAGCTCACCTCTTCACTTATACAAAATACAGAAATAAACGAAGAGCCCTCTTCCTCTGTTAACCTGAATAATTCGGCTGAATCGAAAAATACAAGTGCTTTCTCGCTCAACACATTATCATCCTTAACTCCCAGTTTCTCAAAAATCCGCTGGAAAATTGAAAAATTACAAAATTTACAGTTCTCATAAAAACTTACACTTCTCGCCAAACTTTTCCAACAATCTTTGGAACACAGTGTTTTCGGAATAGAGTTTTTCGAGCACTTTGGCGTCAGTGGTAAGAAAGCCGGCTTCCATCGACCGTTTGGATATTTATTGCGCAAATATGGTTGAAACCCTGGAACATAGAGAACTCAATTGAAAGCTAACGCTGGAACGAATACCATGAGTAACACAGTCGTGTGTCCAGCATTGTGTGCATGATACTGATGACATGGTGTGTTTGTCAGATTCCGAATCAGGTGGGTAATTCGGAAGAGCCGATAAATCTTTCGATACACTTTTAACACCTTCGAATCGTTCCACAAGTTTGGAGAAACTGAAAAATAGCATGTTTAAAACTTCTTGTTATGTATTGATTCTATTAATTTCAAAATTTTCTCAATTTCCTAGAAATTTGTTAGGCTCGATTTTAATTTCACGTAAAATCGTAACAGAATAATGTTGAACATCTTAAAGGAGTCTATAGAAGTACAGATAACTCGGTAAAAATAATTAGATTTCGATTATTTGAATTTTAATTATCATTTTTATACTCAAAAATTTACTCACACTTCAGGTAATTGTCGATATGAGTATTTGTTCGGAAAAAGTTGATAAAATGCATAATATAATACATCAAGTTCTCCATCATATTCTTGCAAACACAATCGTAATACTCGATAAACCAAGTCTTCATTCATATATTTCCAATTGTCCGAGTATCCATGAATTCCTTCTTCAAATAACGAAATCAAATTTGAACACAAATCTTCATCATTTTGATCTTCTTTCAAATACGGCACATGCGACAATCTCAAATTGTCCTCAGTTTTGATATTTGACTCGATATGGATCCAATAAGGCATGGGCGGAAGAGCATCGGGACACGGGATCGGTGCACATCCGAGAATTTGAGTTTGTGTCTCGTTACCTACTGTGCGAGTGATTTTCGATCGAGACGCGTAGAGTTCATAATTCTTGGTCTTCATGATAAATGGAGGACGATTTTTTGGCATAGTGGGTGTTGGAGCTGGCTTTTCGAGCAGTTTTAAGAAATCCTCTTCCAGCTCTTTTTGAATCTCTGCTTGGTATCCCTTATCGGCTTCAAGATAACACTTTCGAATTAGGAGACTAGCTTTTTTCAATTCTTTTTCCTTTTTTTCAAGATCCTGAAATATTGTAATTAAGTCTAAAGAAAGAACATAGAAATCTAGAACCCTCCGGGAACAAAACATCGAGGTTTCATATTTCACTTAGGCGAGTTTAATCAAGGATAATCAATCAGAACTAGAACTAGTTTTTGTTAAAATCATCTTGTGGAAAATCAGTTTGAAAAACACAAAGGAAATTCAACAAAAAAAAGTTACACTTAATTTCAGACCGTAAGTGTTTGATTTATTTTTAGTGATTTGCAGACAAGTTTGGAAAGTTCAATTTAAATTATATATTTGGTGTCTGTTTTCTCTCAGGTTTTCGCCATCAAAATTATGGGAGATGAAATCACGGTAAAGTACAAAAACACTAGAGCTCCTGGTATTTTCAGAATTTAGAACATAAAGTTTTTCTTCTCTCATGGTCTTCGATGTTCATGGTATTCGATGAAATATCCCTAAAACTAACATCAATGACGACAGCTCGATTATCCGCTAACTCTGCTGGTACATTATCTTCTTTTTCTACATCGACCTTTCTTCTGCTCTTTCTTCCTCGTTTCGTTTCTCCTTTACATGCCGGTGTAAAACTTGGTATTTCATCGCTATCCGAATCATCTTCTCCATAGTACTGAAAATAAGGGTTATATATTTTTCTTAGGGCAAGAATATCTTCCTACTTTATCCTCCTTTACTAATCTTGATCTTCTTTTGGGAGGCATCGCCTGAAAAAAATGAAGTAAATATAAATTATGCGGTTATTCAGAAAAGTTTATTTTATTTTTCATCAGTGCTACAAAAAACGGATTTCGAGATGACATACATTTTGTTGAACACCTTCCCAGTACTCTTTTTGAATCTCGTCAAAACTATTCAATAAAAATTTGCCTTTAAAAACAGAGGGAAAATCATTTTATCGTTCTAGTTTTCATGTTTCTGCATTCAATTTCGCCTTTTTAACATCTTTTCAAAAAAAAAAAAATAATAATAATTTGGATAACCACATAACTTGTATTCGAAAATATTTGATTGCAACGAACAAATAAATTATAGATCCACAAAACATAGAGAAGAAACAATTATTTATATATGAATTGCCTAATTTTCTAACTAAAAACAAAAATATATATTTAATAAGATCTAAAAGATCCACCAGGTCTTTTGTTTTCCCTTATTAGCATCCTTTTCGAGATCACGTAGAAACTGTTGGGTGAACTTGCGAACACGATCATCGCCACTTCGACTCATTTGAACAGCTTTTCGCGCATATTCCAAAGCTTCTTCCTGTAGAAAAGACAAAGTTTGAAAAGAACATGTGTTTTCTAATAATTTTCGTGAACTCTAACTTTTAACGATTATAAGGATTTCTAACTCTAGACAGCTGAAATTTTATTTTCGATAATATAAAACGAAAAATGGGAAATTTTGTCAAGACCAGTTTGAAAAAACGATGAATAATTTGAATTACAAAAAATATTTTCAAAAATTGCGCTATGTAAAATTACCTTATTTCCTGTGTGGAACAGTGCTTCGGCATAATTACAATAATATCCAGGCAACATTTGTGCACACTCGTTGACATACAAAATCCGATCTACACCAATCGCCAAATACTTTTTGGCCAATTCAAATCGATTTTTGAGAATGAGCGAAGCACCGAAATTGTTGAGAATATTGATAGTGTGTGCTGAACTTGGCCCGTAAATCTGATACGATATCTAGAAGATATGTTAGAATCTTCTGATAAATATGAATTTAGTTAGTTACCTTCATCACTTCATCCATATATTCTTCTGCTTCTGGTAGCCGACTATCATCGCAGAAATTGATCTGAAAATAAGCATGTTAGGGTAATCAACTGGTTTGTTTTCTTTTTTGACAAAAATTAGTAGGCATGTTATTTCTCATTGGGGCGGATTTTCTTCTATGATATGTTAGATAGTGTTTGAAAACAAGGTTTAAAAAATTTTCAAAAAAAAAAAGGTTGGAGACAATGATAACATTTTTGCTCACAACATACCAAAAAATTTGCATACGCCTCAAGAGCCATTCCAAACAAAGCGATCGGATCCGTGAAAACATGGCCATACGTATCCACTGTATGCCTATCTTCAATCAATGCTCCATGTGCTACGCTGAACTTTTTCATATGCTCCTCCATAACTTTCATTTGTCGTCGTACACAATGTTTGAATCCACTTTCTGCATTCTCCAATTCACCTTTATGAGCCAAAATATCTGCTAGTTTCAACGAAACTCCAATAAACTCTGGATCATAGTCTTTTTTGGCGTGTAGTTCGACTAGACGATGAATGACTATCCGGAAATATTTGTCAGCTTCTTCCAAATCATTCTTCTCATAATAGGTGTTGGCCATTTCGTCATAAACTCTGGAATTTCGGTTTTTTGGGATGTGGTGAATGAAGTGGTCTTCGGTACCTGGTTATTGGCAATTCCTCCTTTCTTTCTTCAGCTTCTTCTAAAGCTATTTGAAGAACTTGAATAGCGTCGTTGTATTGCCGATGTTTCCGATATAACCAAGACTGAAAAATATTCAACAATTCGTAAACTATATCTGAATCTGATGTTTTATGGCTTTTCTTCAAGTTAACAAATTAAATATTCTTCATTCTAACAATCAGATTTATGGAATGAAAAGTCTCAAATGAGGGATAAAAACTTTTTGGAGCCAGGTTCTAACCTGTTTCACTTTTTCCTTCAATGGATCAACATCTAATTGAACTTTTTCGATACCCAAAACATCTTTTATCGTTGTCATCCAAGATAATGCGAATACTGTCGTTGTTCCAGCCGCTCCTCTATTTATCCACCAAAACTTCGATTTTTCTTGTCGTTGCTTTTTCCGCTGATAATTATGTTGTCGTTTTTGATAGGAATTGTTGAATGTCTGATTATTATTTACAGAATATGCGGAACACTGTCTTATAGCTATCCCCCTTATCCTCGATAATGTTTGCATCATCTTAAAATACTGAATGTTAAAATATGTGCATCGAAAACGGAAAAAAATGAATCATGGTTCAGAAAACCAGTCAGATCGAGACATAAAACGGAATTTGCCAATAACTTTTAATTACATGGTATATAAGTACAAGAAACCCGAAAAATACTAATCTCTCCTAGAAAAATAAAATAAAATCTGAAATCTATGTCCTAATCCATTTTCAGAGCGAAGCTTGAGCCACACGAGCAACCTTTTTCGGCCACGGGATTATTGACGATTCGAAATGACGACTTCATTAGATCCTCGACGAAATCGACAGTAGCACCTTTCATATAACCAATAGACAACTGAACAAATGTTTTGATCATTTGTTTTCTGTGAGAAAAGTTACCTCATCTATAATTATTTCAGCACCTCCGTCTTCAGATTTCCAGATGAGATCGTCGTTGTTTAGCTTCTCATCAAGCCTAATTTTGTATTCAAAACCTGAACATCCTCCTCCATCCACTTCGACACGTAAACGTTCTCCTTTGTCGGTTATTTCCTGAAAAAATTTATACTTTTTATATTAAATGATGCAAATTTTGTGAACTTTTCAACATTGGAAATTATGCGATTTCTAAATTTTAGAACTTTCAATGTGAACAATATTAAAAAATCGTATGTTCTACTATCAAAATTTTAACCAGGTTGATTTTAACCATGAAAATCAAAAACTATACTGTTTCTGGTGAGCATTTTGATTTTTCAATTTTTAACAGGACTTTCACCTAACTGTGACATGTAGTTTTGTGATTGAAAAAAAAACACAAACGGTCATTCAATCTACCAATACTTTTTTTGAATTCATTTTGTGAATCGTTAAAAATTTTTTTATACAATTCCTATTTTTTTAGTTTTTACAAAACTCACTTTAAGCCTTTGCACAGCTTTTGGTGTCACCTGGATCTGTTCATTTGTTAAGAATTTTTGTCCTCTATTCAAACTGATCGAAATACTTCGACTACACGAGGCTACTAAACTTCCAAGTATTCGTTTTCCTAACATCAATCAACTAAAACCTTCTCATGCACTTTTAATTTCGATAAATTCCAAGTAATCATAATCGGCAGTTTTGAACCGAAAAGAGTAAAACATACGATAGTATTCAATTAATAGTTTTTATCATTAATTTGGCATAATATCAATCAATACATGGAGAGCACCTTTTGAAAAATTAAAGCGGTTAGGTGAGATATAGAAGAACCTGATCAGGTTTGGAGAAAGAAAAGGGAGTGAATATATATACATGGCAACTACAGGAGAATATATCTATACTATCTTCGCGAACTTGATGGTTGATGAGTGGGACTTTGTTGATTTGAGCGGATTCGTTGGCGTTCAAAACGACTGAAATAAACGATTATTGAAAAATGTAACTTTATAATCAAAGAAGTACTAACCGTTCCATTTCGTCCAGAAGCGTGGGTGTGTATCGGACAACCAATTTGACTGTTCCAACGGCAGATTTGAGTAGATCGACAGCTTTTTCGTGGCATTCGCTTTCGACATTCTGAAATTAATCATTTTTAGAACATTTTTGTCGCCCAGTATTAAGTGAAATAGAATCTTCAGTATTCCATTAAGAAACATCATGAAAGCAGACACTAAAATTCATAGAATTTCAATGTCAAAAGCGTAGGGACTCTTTTCTGAAATTTTTGACCAGATCTCTTCGAAAATAAAGAATGTAGAATTTTCGTTTTGGATTTTTTGAGCTACAGATTTTTATAAAAATTATTTGAAAACAAAGCTTCTTTAGAAATTGAAGTTAATTTAGAAATTATTGGAATTTTTTCACAGTTTTTGTTTCATGAATTTTTAGGGAATAAATTTGAAACTTGAAAAAACACAAACTCAAATTTATAATGCTAAATACTTTTAGAAAGAACTTCACTAAACTTGTGGTAAAGTAAGTTTTTTATAAAATCTGAATTGTTTTTTTTTCGAACTTTGGAAAAGGTTTAGATAATACGGAGAAAATCCTTAAAATACTCACAACTCCATTAACAGCAATCAATTGATCTCCTCGTTTCAACGTTCCGTTCCGATCCGCAACTCCTCCTGGTATAATCCTCGAAATATAAATTGGTGAATTTTGTTCTTTTCCACCCATCACATTAAATCCTAGTCCTTGGTCGGTTTTTGGCAATTCGACAATTCGCGGGTGAGCATGGCCTTCTGCGGCTGCAAATGCGGCCACTGTCGCTTTTGCTGTTGCAGCGGCTTTAACCTGAAAATCATTTCGATTGATGGAAACAAAAACATTAAAAAAAATAAATTTACCTCTGCTGATCCTTCCACATCAATCGATTCATAAACTGTTTCATAAACATCTCGTACTGCATTGAAAAAATCGGACTGGAGGATTTTTTGGAGGGTTGCCAACTTCTGATTAGCCACTTCACCAGTCTTCTGTACATGCTCAATTAGTTCTAATATTCGTTGAACGTCACGTTCCAAGTTCGGACCTTCCGGATTTCCGTCCATCTAAATTATATTTCAATGAAAATAGTTCATAATGTTTTAAGATGTATAAAAATGGTAATTTCAACCATATCAACAAAACTCAAAAAAAACGAGTATGATAAATTTTTTAAAAGAAATAATTAAAACAACAAAAATAACAATCTAGCTGATAAATTTACAGAGAAGAATTTCAAAAAAAAAACCTAGATTTCATGCCGGAGAGTGTGCGATTGAGACATATCGAAAGGAACCACGTTGAAGGTAAGTTTGTGGAGGTCAACATCTTTTCTATATTCATAAACTTGCATTTCTTCGATACTGAAATCTGGTGAGCATTTCTCGCGGGAAATTCTCACAACACCATCACAATTTGCTCTCAGCAATTTTTCTCCTCGATCATTCTCATAATAGACCTATATAATTGGAACTATGGTTATAAAATCAGCAATAAAAATTAACAACTTACATTTAACCCTGGATGGTAATTCATTTTGAATTGATTGACTAATAATTCATCTTTTCGTACAATCTCGCCGTCTTTTCTGGAAAAAATGAGTTGAAATGATGCAAAGTTATGCAAAATGAAACCTGTAAATTCCTCGATATGGCAAATTTTTTGGTGGTCTCAATAATCCACGAGTTTGATAAACCATACAAGTCTTCAACAAACTGGTTTTGAAGTTCATCTGAAAATTTAACTCTCAAAGATTTAAAAAGTTCTCGGTTTAAGAAAAAATCGGATTATTTAATTAAATAATGGAGTACGGTAAGCAACAAACACAAAGTCCGCAATGCACTTCGCCGTTTGTTTACCGTATCACAGCACACATGCTCATCTAACTGCTCTAACGCGCCGAATTTTCATTTCGAACTTTTATTTCGTATTTTTGTCTCCTCGTGACCATTTTTGACTATTTCGCAATTGTCAGAGTTTTTAGCACACAAAAATCATCGGAACGACAAAATGGGCAAGCGAAAGTCAAAGAGAAAGCCGCCACCGAAGAACAAGTCAGTTGTGCCACTCGATACTCAGTTCAACTGTCCTTTCTGCAATCATGAACGTGTATGCGAAGTAAAAATGTAAGTCCTCATTCTTTCCATCCCAAATATCTTAAAATTCAACATAAAGTTATCGATTTGTTAGCGAGTAGTGAGTAGTGTTGAATAATAGTGTACGATAAACAATATGAAAAATAATATTTTTTTTATTTCCTGAATAAAAAACCACAACAAATTCCAGTTTCGGTACAAAAATCAGAAAATCTTTATCTTGAACATATTTTCGTTAAAATGAAAATAAAAGACCAGTCGAAGAACATAAAAACTATAAGCAAATTCCAGTTTCGGTACAAAAAATCAGAAAATCTTTATCTTGAACATATTTTCGTTAAAATGAAAAAAATAAAAAACCAGTCGAAGAACATAAAAACTATAAGCTACAGTAAGTTCAAAATTTTAACCATTTTCGAGGCAGTTGCTGTTCATTCGGCAGATTGTGATACTCTAAAATGAAAAAATAACTGGTTGGAATGAAGTTTCCGTTTCTCTGTGTTCACCAATAAATTTAGCATTATTTTAAAGTTTTGTTTCATCTTTCGACGTTGCGGTAAATATATGATCGAAAAAAAGGAAAAACAAATTATGATTTTTTTTAATTTGAAAATTATCTCAAAAAGTTTATGATCCGAATTTTTGTGAAGTAACCTATATTTTTTCAGGGATCGCGAGAAGAATATTGGCTACATTTCATGTCGAGTTTGCCTTGAAGACTTCCAAACCGTAATCACCTACCTCTCTGAACCGATCGACGTTTATTCTGATTGGGTGGATGCATGTGAAACAGCAAATGCAACATAACATGCTCACAACGAAACTATTACGGTACTATGTTTTCCATATCTCTGATCTCTTTCCTGTTTTTCTTTTTACTTCAAATTCCATCCGCCACCTTTGTAACACACAATTTGTATAATAATTTTTATTCTGTTCAAAATGAGCTATAAATTTATATTTATCACTATTCGATTGAGTTAGTATAAACGACTAGTTTTGTGCAATATTATTCAATTTTGAGCAAGCTTCGATTAAACACCCAACAGACCACGCCTGCGCAGGACAACTCGCATTGCAGTAGTCTCCATTCGCATTTGTCAGTTCGGGTAAAGACCTCCAAGGCGAATCCCTAATATGCTTATAGGCATTTCCTAATCTGGATTGAACCTGTTTGACAGCATATTCAAGTTGTTCACCACCAAGGATTTCGCCAACAGAAAGACGTGCTTGAAGATAGAAACCAGCAACCCACACCCATTCCTAAAAAAATTGTTTTTGTAAAGCAAAATTTAGGAAAACTCACAGGTCCTTGGTGATAATTCCAACCTTTTGCAATCTTTTTATCTGTTCCGTCGTCGTCATTGTTATAGTATCCATCATACGCCCAATCGCTGAAATTTTGATATGAAATTTAATCAAAACCAAAAATAAAACTTACGTCGGATCAAGTGTTTTGATTCCAAGTGGACCAAGAAGCACTTCAGCTGTGTCGAGTGCTTTCCATGCTTGTTTTGCATCGAGCAAATCTGGAGAAACTGCGAGGGCTATGGCAAAATTGCATCTCAATTGATAGTCGGTGAATCCGAAAGTTGATCCGACGCTGTCTTTCACCATATTTCGACGATTCACATATTTGTCCGAACATTGTTCATCGACGAAAAAGCTTCGTCCAAAATTATCTTTGATTTTTTGAGACCAGTTTGACCAAGTCCAATCACTATCTGCAAAATTACTAATGATTAAAAAAACAATATTTTTGAGGAATTGTTTTTATTCTGTATCTTTCAACTGTATATTGTGGTATATCTAGTTTGGAAAGAGAAAACTGAAAACTGTAGCTTAAAAATAATACCGAAGTTTTGAAATAATAGTTTACAATCAATTTCAAGCTTGAAGTTGAAAAGATTTTTTTCGAAACCTTTGCTCTGGGAATTGAAATCAGAAAGCTTTAAAAATTTGTTAAATTTGTTTTGAAACTCCACTTATTTTATTCATATTGTTCAAGTTCCATTTTGATCTTGAAAAGTATCCCGAATTATATTTTTAGAACAAATGAAATCTCGCTCCAAAACTACAACACAGGTTCGAAAAATTTACCTGATGAAACACCACTTCTCTCGATAATTCCTTTCCGATGCCAATCATCCATGCTTCTCAACAATCTGTATGCCAGCGCTTGTATTTCGACAGCGGCTCCATCACGTGGTGTTGCCGGTTCTCCTCGATTTCCCGCCTTCTCGCTACTTCCCATTTTATCCATCCAAGTTCCACAATTCCAACGATTTCCACCAGAAATGAATCCAGTTGTTCGATCGACACTTACTGAAATGTTGAATCCCTCGTCTCGCATGTGTTCATCGATTGCGTTTCCGGCGTTTCTTTCGCGATATGAAATTCCGACGAAATGTTTCTCCAATGCCTCATAAATCGTTTCAATCAATGGTTGTTCCTGTAATGCACATTTTTTTCTAAAGGTAAATAAACTTTTACGTTTTTTTTTGAATTGAGAGTCCGGTTACTGTCCTTTCAGTTTTTCATTTGCAAATTTCCAAATATGAATAATTGTCTCAATTTTTCGAAATTTTCAGGTTAAATTTATTTTTAGTTTGTTTTTAGCTGTTCTGAACAATATTCGTGATACTCACCAAATCTAAATCTCCATAAATCGCATCATCTGTTGGATAAATTCTTCTAACAGTCTCTTTGAGAATACTTTGACCTTCAGGAGCCATCTCAACATACTTCACAATCGATACGAGCCAAAACCAAACCGCATCTCGACAATTATAACGAGCACCTGGAAAATGTTGTGATTCGATTGCGTTTTCAAGAATTTCAAAGAAACTCACCAATTCCTTCAGCCAAAAGATTCGGAATTAATCCATGTCTCATTGAGCCGGCAAATGATAGAATGATATTTCTGGCATCAGTGAATCTTCCAGTTGATAACAGACATCCTGGTAATGCGATGAATGTGTCTCTTCCCCAATTTCTCCAAATTCCAACTGCGAAATGAGGAAGACCAGCTGCCAATGATGATGCTTTCGAGTCTTCGAGTTTCACATGGGGTGAGATTGGCGCCAAACCTGCTCCAGGAATATCTCCAACGAACGACACCGTTGAAATGGCTAACCAACGATAAAGAGAAGAAGATTGAGAGATTTCCCTGTAACATATAAAAAAAATGTTTCACAGCCCGAATCAAACCACAACTTACGGTGACATCCTTTCGAAAGCAATATTTTTGACCTTTCCATAGATATACGAAATGGTTGCTTCAAAATATGCAGGTCTCAAATAATATGGCACATTTTGAAGAGGTTTCAGAATTTCGGCAATGATCTTGGCGATGTTTTCAAGTCCTGGATATTTGTCCAATCTTGACACAATGTAGTCGCAAAGCCAAGTTCCGTCTCGAAGGTTCTGACAAACCGGATGACCCAAATCGTTATTGTCGCGAATTTTGTCCAATATTGGGATCAAACCTGAAAAAAATTTATATTGAATAATAATGGTAAAAAATCAACAGAAATTGTTTAGTTCGACTTTTTCATTGAATTGAAAATTGCTTACCTTGTAGTCCGCAATAAACAAATTTCCCAAAGTTGGGCACATCAAATCCACCTTGTTGAATTGTCGCATATTCTTCAGACTCGCATGAGAACAATAAGTGATTGAATTTTTGCAAGCTCAGCTTCTTCAGTTCTTCCGAAAGTTCTGAAAAAAATAATTTTTTTACTTTTCGTCTTGTAAAGAAACTCACTAATTTCCAATTGATTATCGGGAACTTTGATAACAGTCTGGATACTTTGAATTGCTTCTTTGGCTTCGTCAGATGGTCGAATTTTGAAACCAATAACTGAACCAGATGGGAAACCTGTCAATTCGATGAATCCTTGATTCCATCCATGGATTCGGAACATGCTAGATGATCCATCAAGCGCAATATTCTGATTGACTTCGAGAGAATAATTGGATAACCCAACTAACACTTCACTATTTTCTGGATCCCAATTTGGCGAAATCTCCTTGAGCTTCATCTCGAAAAGAACATTTTCCAAGACACCTCCAATAGGAATATGTTTCAGACCACCAGGATATTGCACATTGTTGGAATTATTGAAACATGTGTGGGAAACAACGACGACAGTTTCATGAGTGATCGGATTATGTCTAGTGATTCCCACAATATCCTGGTTCATTTGATCGACAAAGACTTGAGAATATCCGTTCAAAGCCAACCAATGATGTAGATCGTTTAGAACTTTACGACCAGCGATGATACCTTTTTCAAGACTAACTTCTTCTTTGTTCGACCAACTAGCATAAGGACGAGTTTCGGAAACAACATGGATCTGAAAACATTAATTGTGGCAAAATTGAAGATGAGTAGGGGAAACCTAGGAAATCTAAAAATGGAAATTAAAAAATCAAACATCCAGTTTTTTCAGCGAGAAATTTTTTAACGCGAAATTTCAGAGATTATTTTTGAAGCAACTTACATGGTCTCTTATGAACTCATCATAACCACGATTCGATCCTACCGCACACGATGCCATTGACAACATCGAAGCAGTCGGTAGAATATCTCTGACACTTCTTGTTCGAATAGGCGATGGATTATCATGAGATTGATCCAAGAACAATCCATGAGCAATTGCCGGTGGTGCCAATCTGGTAGACCGCTGTATAAAAGCACCAACACAATCGCCACCATATCGATACACTAATCGACCTTGTTCATGACTATCGTGAGCGGATTGAGCTTCTGAACAGGTAACATTTTTAATGAAATTTTTTTTTGTTTTGAAAAGCTCACCTCTGATCAATGAAGAGATTCCGAGTCGATTAACAAACATGTTGTCAGCATATTCACTTCCTGTGAATAATTCTGCAAACACGTAGATATCTGGTCGAATTTCTCTTGCCGATTTCAATAATTTTTCAGCTACATGTATCGGGGTTCCATGTGCATTGTCAATTCGTAAACCATGGAATATCTTTGCGCATTGTTGACTGCAAATCACAACGCTAATAAAATGCAAACTTTTGGAGAAAGCACTCACGTATACTCTTTCATATAATTCCAAAGGAACGGACTGTCTTCTTCCTTCTCTCCATAGTTCAACTTCACAGAATCTCCCCAACAAACAAGTTCTCTTCGAAGATATACTTGCGATGACGGCAATGCGAAATTATTCAGTGGGTCACTACTCATAACCCAACCATTGAAAACCATCAAATATTGTCCTTTTTCGTTGTCATATGCTAATTTTTCCTCTTCTTCTAGAGTTGATTCAGGTTCGAGGTGAAGGAAATAGCTGGAAATCAAGCATTTGATCTTGAGGAGATGGGTAAAGAACTTTATTTTCTTGCTTTTTTGAGCTTTTCGTCTATGAGAATGTGGACCCAAAACAGTAAAGTGTAACTGTTATCTTAATTTTATGAACAAAACTTTATTCACCTTTTTCTATTCTACAGGCCCGTTGTTTCATAAACCTGGTTTTTATTGGGTCGTAGTATCTAGTTTTGGTTTTCTCTATTTGTTTGGTTATGTTCGTTATTATCTAGAGTTAAAAATAAAACTCACTCTGTAGTCAATGGTGAATCCGGTGAGACCAATCCTTTCTTCGGGCCATGTTCGGCGACTCTTTCATAAGACACATGTCCCATTACCGCGCCTAATCCGGCCAAAATGATATTCCAAGACTTTTCGCCTTCTTCCAAGTTCAACTTTTCCAAATGTCCTCTTAAACTTGCCACGCATTTTTGAACACGTTCAGCTTCAGAAGATGCATCTCCTCGAACCCGATTGAAGATTCTCAAAGCCTTCGAAAAATCAATTGAACTTCCGAATCTACGCCATTCCAAATCTTGGATGATAGAAAGGGTTTCATTGTCCAGTGGATCTGAATATGTGAGATTTAGAAAAAATCATTCAAGTAAGAAAAATAGATATTACCATCAGTGGGTCCGTTTTGAATAAGACTTTCGAATTGTTCGATAACTTTTTTAATATTCACTTGGAAGAATTCGTGAAGTTTAGCTTTCGGTAAAACTTCGGCGCGCAATAAATATTCAATTGTCTGAAAACAAGTATTTTGAAAAAAAAAAATATCTTATGTTAGTTCCTCACATTAATATGATGGATATTATTTACAACTTTGGGAACTCCTCGATGTTCCCAAACTCCTTCTCCGATTTCCCTTCCAAAATGATGATAAATTCGATCAATAACATATGCAGGTCTCAAATGCGGGCTATTCTTACAATTATACGCCGATTCGGGGTGTTCCTAAAATTATTCTTTTTTTTTCGAAGATCTGTTTATATTTTCTGATACCAAAATCCATTTCGCATTTTTGGCCGCGTGGTTCCAAACAACATCTTGCACTGTTAATATATTCCATTCTTTTTCGATTTCTTTTACCAATTTTTCGACATCATTGAACGTCGATTTATTGCCATGCTGTAAAACAAAAAAAAACATTAATTCGATATGTCTATCGGAAAATTATTCGTGGGCAAATATGACAAGAATCGTACTTTTTCTTATATTTTTCTATTTAATTCCATATTTTTTGTGTGGTATGTTTTTTATGCGAAATATGTACGAGGAAGTTGAAATTTATGAAAAAGATAGTTTCCACATTGAGACAAAAACTGAGTGAAAACTCAGGTTAAGAAACTTTCAGGTTTAAAGTTAAAAATAGTTTACTCTAGTAATACTTTTCTTAAAGAAGATCAAACTATTAAGTTTAACTTCTTCTAGAAAAATATTGTTCAAAATTTAGATTTTTTAACTGGAAAAACCGAACTCCACTTTGAATCCAAATTTTTATAAAAATTTCAGATGAAAACAATCACGAATTTGCTGACAAAGAAGACGTTCAAGACGAAGCGTGAGAAATATTTTCTTTTAAAATTGAAATTTTTTCGTTTTTTGCAGGCATATAAAATCTCATTTGCAAGACAAAATCGATATTAACAAAATGGACAAAGAGCAACTGACATTCCACTATTTCCACATGTATGATGCGAATAAGGACAATGTTTTGGATGGCTTGGATATTATGGGGCATGTTATATCGCATAAATGTGAGAATGATCAAAATTTAAAAATAAATCGATTTTTTTCAGCGAATGAATTGAAAGTTTTGAGCGAGGAAGAGATTGAAAAATTGGTTGATGGATCGCTCAATAAGATTGATAAGAATGGGGATGGGCAGATAGATTTTGCCGAATTGAAAGCTAGCTTACCGGATCGAGAGTCTTATTCAAAGAATGGTGATCACTGATTGAATAACTGCTGTTTGATATTCCTAGTTCATGAATTGGTGTTAAATGAATCATATTATATCCAGTTTCTTTGGCAACTTGTAAGCGATTTTTCCAGGATGGCAAGTCTCCCAGCAATTTGGTCAAATAGGTTTGACAAACGACGCCGTCCAAAGGAAGATGCTTCCCATTTACAGTTAATTCGGGCATGATCAAGAAATATCCGCTTCCAGACTCTTTCCCATCTATCGAAAATGAATATTTGAATGAGCCGGCGGTGTTACATTGGACTTCACAATATACAGCAAGATGATCCGATCCTTCCGACCATTTTAGAGGTTCATTGGGTGACATGGTTGTTGTTACGGTGACTTGTTTTCCGAGAAGTGAGGTTCCTCTTTTGAATCGGACGATCCATCCTTTCTCAATTTTTCTTATTACACTATCGAGATGTTCGCCTTCTTCAAGAACAATGATGCGGACCTCATTTTTCATCTGAGATAGAATAAAACGTATTTGAAAAAAAGTAATCAAGCAATATAAAGTGACGAAGGTTGATAAGATTGTTGTTGATCGCAAAAAACGAGTTTATAAACATTGAAATTTCGAAAAAAAAATTCTGCTTGATATAAAAACATCCAAAAGATAAAAGAATGAGCACGTGACTTTCTGGAAAAGAAAAAACATGTGAAAAATACAATTATTTTTCTTTAAAAAAAATTTGAAGCCTATTTTTAAGAAATAGTAAATATTTACTTGTATTTTCAAAAATTGTGATAAGAAGTTGACCTTGATAACATGGAAAAAATACACAAAAATTTGTTTTCAAATGATCTCTGTTCGTTTTTCTCGTAAAAAATAAATGTAGAAGCAGAGCAGAAAAGAGTGAGAGAGAAAAATGTTTTTTTTTTCTTCAAAAAAGAAGCTCTAGCTTTGAAAAAAGAAAAGAAAACAGCTTGAAGAACTTTTTATGATTTTGATCAATTGGTCCCAAAACTATGTGGTGGACTGTAGCACAAATTTAAAACGCGCCTTTGAAAATGGTATAATTTTTTTTTAATTTTCTTTCAGTTTTCTTTTTCGTTCTCACTTTGCTTCTTTGTATGAATCCGATCTACAATAATAAAAAACACCTATTTTCCTAAGAATCATTTATGTAACAGTATAACAGTTCATTATTTTATTTCTCCGAAAAATAGCTCGTAGAGTAAAAATTCGAAAAAAAATCTCTGGTAACGGAGAAAACCTTTTTAATAAATCTTGGACTAACCCATTTTAGACCAAACAATAAATAAAAATTATCCACATTTCTTTCAACGTCGTCATCTTATATGAAATACAAAAATCGGGAAAAATTGAATTTAACTGGCTCAAATCTACCGTTTTAACCATAAAATGTATGTGCACAACAAAAAATAAAATACTATGTATAACAAAATATATAAAACGTATGGAAAAAATGAGAGGACTATTTACCTGTTTTCTTATTTTTAGGTCACACAAAATATGTGCAGATCACACAAAATATTGATTCGTAGAATAGTTTTCAATAACATGGAAACAAATTTTGGGAAGTCAAACTAATTTTTTTCGATCTGAATAATCTTCTTGAATTGACGGATAATTTTTTTAAAACCTCATTGTACTATTTTTATGTCATGTTCATTTTTTAGAGAATTTTAAAAATTTTCTCTTCGGGTTTAGAGAAAACCTTTTTACCAACTCAAAATATTTACTTTCGTTCATAATTTTTCCTCTCATAATCATTCTTCATTTTTTATCCATTCATTCTCATAAAAATGCGCGTCTTTTCAATTGTTCCGTCCGTAATACACATTTTACTGCACATAACATTTTTGGCTTTTTCAGATTCTTGATTCGTTTGTCTACCAGTACAATTGTTGGATGGTTTTTGAAAATAACAAATAAATATGGTAAATACTAAAATTTTAAACCTTTCTAATTTTCAAACTAATTACAGACGTCATTCGGAAATGTAACCCTCACAATTCAACCATCAACATCGGCGATGCCGCCACAAATGATGCAGCCGAGAACACGATATAATCCTGCCTCAGTGGTATGTTCAATTTTTTAAAGTTCTGAAAATGAAAACTCGCGAGTATTTTTTAAAATACACTTCTCAATAAAAGATATTTCAAAAATAACAATGTTGCGAAGGAATAAAATTAAAAAATAAAAGCTACGTAATTTTTAGAAAATTGTTAAAAATATTTTTTTAAAAATTCAGTTCGAAAACAAGAACTTGCATTTTCTGTTTTTCGTAATTTAATGAATCTTAAAAAAATAACCGTTACGAATTTTACATTAGAAATCAAATTTATCATCGATGGAACCGTTGCTGGCTAATTTGTATGAAAAATTTGAAAAGAAAAAGCCACTTTTCTCGGTTATTTTGTATGACTGAAGTAATTTTGTCAAACCGAGTCAATCTATTGATAAAATTAATCACAACGAATGAAAAAATTTCCTCTTTAAATTTTCAGGTTTCTCTCTTTGAAAAATTCAGATTTGTGTAAGAAGTGCTAACAAATGAGGTACAACTACTGCCTAATTTTTTTAACAGTTTGAAAACATGGAAATATAATAAAAACGTGAACTTTATGTTTTCTGTTTGTATTTTTAACTAATTTTTTGTGTTAAAACTAGAAGGAAAATAAATAAATAAATAAAATGTCCAACAAAAAACGAAAAACTCCGATCATTTTTCATTTAAATTTTTCAGTTCCAAATGGGTATAACCGATATGATGGGAGATGGTCCAGGTCGACGACTTCGTAAAAATGTGGCGAACGTCAGGCGACATGTGGATTACGTTTCGACAGTTCTCAATCACACAGAGGTATGATTCATTGTTTTTTTCTTAAATACTGGTTCTTTATATTGCCAGGCTCGATTATGGCAATATGGCCGAAAGCAGAGAATACTGCAGCAGCCCGATATTCTGTACCAAAGTACGGCTTTGCCTGTTCACAGCACACCGGATGTTCCTGTTGATTGTGTGTTAACGAAGTTCATCAGAACTGCAATGAATAAAGTCAAGTGTCCAGTTTACAGTGTTGCCGTAAGTGGAACATTTTCAGATATAAAAATTTAGTTTTACATGTTCTAGTGGTCGCCGGAAGGAAAACGATTAATCACAGGAACGCAAACTGGCGAATTCACTTTATGGAATGGTACTGCATTCAATTTCGAAACAATTCTACAGGTAATAAATGTGATATGTATGATGATGATTATGATTAATAAATATTCACATCTTCTTCTATTCATCGTGTATCAAACGGTGCTTGATGTGAATAAAGATTTTGTCCATATTCAATGATTTTTGACAAAAAGGTTGATAGTGAGTTGAATGAGGGAATTTAGATAGTTTAGAGTTCATCGCACAGAACAACACATTATGTAACGGAAAATCGCGAGTAAAACTGCGAAAATTGATCAAATAGCAGGGCTAATGAATACGGTTAATAACAGACAAGTCAAACACCCTACAATATCTCGAGGAGACCATGATTCAGCTCGATGTGATTACTTTTTTATTGTGAAACAAAAAGAATTGGACAATTTTTGAAAAAATTCAGTAACCTATTCTTGGTGAATAGCATTTGCACCGGTTTTCAATTTGCATGTAGCCTGAGAAGAGAAGTCCTGAGAAGTCTGCGTAGAAGTTTAATAAAGAAATTGATAATGTTGAAGTTCTAGTGTGGAAAGGCTGAACTCAAGATCTCAAACCTGATAGTTTCATCCTTCGAAATCGAAAGAAAATAAAATCAGAATTTAGGAAGATTTTAATTGGCTTTATTCTTATCCAAGGTAGTTCTTTGTAGAAATACTCAATCACTGAATAATGAACAAAATTATGTTAGTAGTGAAAAATAATTTAAAAAAAACTCAAAAGTATTTTCTCCCACATAATTTATGTTTCCTTGATAATATTTTGCCAATTTTCAGGCTCACGACGCTGCAATTCGCGCATTGAAATGGTCATCAAATGAGCAATGGTTGTTGAGTGCTGATCAGGATGGATATGTGAAGTATTGGCAACCAAATATGAATAACGCGCATATGTTCGCAGCACACAAGGATGAAGCTATCCGAGGAATTGCGTAAGTTTTTGTTGGGAACTTAAAAATCACAAAAACTAAAAATCGTAATCTACTGGAAGTAGATGTTTCCATAAAGCTATTCACAGTTTTACCAATATGAAAATTTATAATTAAAAATAATATGTTTACAAAAATATACCTCAACAAATTTTTTGTACCCATTTTTATCGTCATAGATTATATTCAAAGTCATGTTCTTTTTTTCAGATTCGCTCCAACCGATGTGAAATTCGCTACCGCATCAGATGACGGAACCGCAAAAATCTGGGATTTCGCTCGATATACTGAAGATCGTGTTCTCCGTGGTCATGGATCCGAAGTTCGAGCAATTGACTGGCATCCAACAAAAGGACTTGTTGTGACTGGATCAAGAGACACACAACAACCAGTCAAATTATGGGATCCAAAATCGGGAACTTGTTTAGCAACTTTGTAAGTTTGTTATATCATTCAAAATTAAGCATTCCGAAATGAAAATGAATCTTCAGACAAGAACACAAAAGTAGTGTGATGGCTGTTGAATTCAATCAAAATGGTAATTGGCTTTTAACCGGTGGACGTGATCATCTTCTCAAAATGTATGATATTCGAGTTATGAAAGAAGTTCATACATATAGAGCGCATAAGAAGGAAGTTATATGTAAGTTTTTAAAAAAGTTTATTGTTATGAAGTGCGGATTGAGGTTCAATATAATAATAGCAATATTTTGAAAGTATAGGCAGTCGAATTAAAATCAAAAAATTTGAAAAAAAGAAACTCGCGAGTCAAAAATATATAAAAGTCAGAAAATAAGTAAAATCTATAGTTCAAATTTCAACCTAATAATATAATTTGTGATGGGAATCAGATGACAAAAAATGCTTTCTAAAAATGAAGCTTAACATAAAAATCGAGAAATTTCGAGACTATTTATTTTTCAATAATTTGCAGCACTCGCATGGCATCCTGTTCACGAAGGTCTATTCGTATCCGGTGGTGGTGATGGTTCGATTGTCTATTGGATGGTTGACAGCGAAAAAGAAATCGGACTTCTCGAACATGCTCACGATCAAGCAATTTGGTCAATGAAATGGCATCCGATGGGGCATATATTAGCTACCGGCTCAAATGACAACAATACCAAATTCTGGGCGAGAAATCGGCCCGGTGACACTGTTGAGGATATTTTCGGATTGTCGACTTCGATTAGTGTGGGACATTTGGATAAAGAACGAGAACCGCGACAAGTTCAACAAAAGATTACGATTGATGATAGTGATTTGTATACAAAAGATACATTTATTCCGGGAATGGGTCTGGATGATGGATTATATGAACAAGTGAGTTACTTAATTTTGGTTTTTGAATAAAATTTGTATGCTTTGTCTTTCAGATCAGTCGTGATATTTCGGTTGATTCGACGCTTTTAGTGCCTGATGATTTGAATAGGTCAGCATATGGTCCAATGATTGGCGCAAAACGAACACTTATCAAACAACCACCAGCCAAGAAAGCACAAAGACAATTTGAAAGAATGTGGAATAATTCGAAAGGAATAGGTGCAGGTAGGAATTTTTATTGGTTAAAAAAGCAACGAATAAGTGTTGAGAAAAACAAGCTTACAATGTCATTCTTAAAGTTTTCAACATACATGGAATACCCTTTGTAAAACTGTAAAAATTAAGGACCCCTCCCCAGTAAAAATGAATAACCTGTTTGAAATTTTTTGGTTGCAAAAGTGTGTTTTCAAGCAAAAAATGACCGTAAACAGCAAATAATTCTTCGAATATGGAACCTCAAGGGCTGATATTTTGCACGAATACTATCCACTAGTTGCTGAACATTAATAGAAAATAAAGCAAACCCCTTCCTATATTAGTTTTCGAAAAGCAGACCCCCTTGTCAAAGAAGACAGGGTACCACGTTTTTTTTGACCATGGGGTTTGCTTCTCGAAAACTGATGTAGGAAGGGGTTTGCTTTATTTTCTATTTATGTTCAGCAACTAGTGGATAGTATTCGTGCAAAATATCAGCCCTTGAGGTTCCATATTCGACGAATAACATCCTGTTTATTGCCATTTTTTGCCAAAAAACACACTTTTTCCTCGTTTGAAGGACCGTAAGAGTCCTAAAACCATATGAAGGGGTTTGCTTCTTTTTTGATATGGTCCTTTTTTTGGCCCTTCATCAAATTTTTTTCACCTTTTATGGCCCCAAAATTTTTCAAAAATTAACAATCCCTCCACCAATTTTCACCAGATAACAACCCCTCCACCATGTCATTTTTTACCGACCTATCCCATGTATGGTTTTCAAAAACCAGCTGAAATTTCGCCTAAAATTCAAAAAAAAATTCCGATGGTCAATGTGTTGCAAATTTTTAAAAATTAATTCTCAACCAAATGTGGTATTTTTTGAGAAATTAAGAATATAAAAACAATCTTTATAGGAACTGATGACTTTTCGGCGATGATTGGTGGAATGGGAAGAGACGATGGTATGTCTATGAACCACCCGACTCCATCGTTCCTTGGACCACCTTCAACTGGTGCATCACTTCTCGGACCCAGTCAACCAAGACCTCCTTCATCTCAACAACTACCTTCACCATCTCATCCCGATGAGTTCAACTCTTGGCGCAACCCACACTTTATCAATAAAGATGCGGATGATCGTCGTCCTATGGCTCCACCAGGTCCTCCGATCAAATTCGATCAAAATGGTATGCCGATTATTCCGCAAGGTCTTCCTCGACATCTTTGGCCAATGCCACCTGGAATGCGGCCACCGTCTGGTCAAGGAGGCCCGCCTGGAAATGGTCCTCCACAAGGAAATGGTCGACCACCAGGAGGAGATATAGATTATCGATCGGTACCACCGCCGGCGTCCGTTTCTAATGGATCGCACCAACCGCCAGGTGGAGATATGGATTTGAGAGGACGAGGTGGACCACCTCCAGTATCTCCACAGCCATGGAGACCTCAAGGGCCTTCACCGATGGATCCGCGATCTAATGGAATGGTTAATCGACAATCACCACCACCAATACAAGGTGCACCAAATGGTGGACCCCCGCCCGGATGGATGCCACAGTTCGAAACTGTTGGTGGCCCGATATCGATTGGAAGAGGTGGACCGATGAGAGCTGTACAACCACCGCCACAATCACAACAACAAAGGCCACCACCACCAATGGGACGGGGACGGAACGCGCCTTATTAGGCCGCGAATAATTTGATCTGTTACATGTTTTTAATATTTATTCGGTTTTACTCTCTTTTTCCCCTTTTATTTTGACGTACTTCATAGTGATATCTAATGTTGTTTTGGTTTTCTTTTGTAAACTAGACCCTAATTTTTTTCAAGTGTTTCATTTCATTTTTCTCTCTTTGGAGCATGTAGAATAACTTTTTTTAACAACAAGCTTGCTTAGCAATCCAGTCTAATTCATCCTCCCGATTTCCAGCGAAAAATGTTCGGATTATTTCGAGTTTTGAAATCTGAAGAATTGTTGAGGAAGTGAGCAATATTTGTGAATTCTCAATTGAGAAACTGTCCAATGATCGAAGTAGGTGACATTCTGCGAGAAGGCTCATTGCATTTTGCTGAAATCGTCGAATTTCAGATTTGGCCTCAATTCGATTGTCTTCTGCACGAAAAATCAATAAAGTAGTGATGGCCCAAATCTCGAAAACATTTAGATTTAAATTTTGGATGGTTTTTGAGATTTGCCGCAGCTTCTCATTGGAGCAATCTGAAACTGACAGGTTTTGGATTAATTTTAAGAAAAAGTTTTAACCATTCACAATATTGATGCCAGGTTGTGTTATGGCACTGAATAAGAATAGAGAATGCCAAGAATTTGAGAAAATTATCTGGAATTTTTTTTTTTTGAATCATCTATTTTTTCCATTCTCATTACCCGACGATCTGAGGGAGTTAAAAAGTGGGCAGAGGTTGCCCAATATGATATAATGTTCACTAAATATCCAGGAGAATCGAATTCGAGATTTGCTAACCGGGAAATTGTGAATACTTTGGATTTCGGAGGACTTTCAGACAATCTATTTCGTTCATTTTGAACAGCTGGAAATTTATATTATTAATAAAAAGAACGGAATTATAAAAAAAGTACCATGTCGATTCATTGACACGGCCAAACATTTTTGAAATCGACAAAATTGGCATTGATTTCGTCGAACAATGTTGACCACACATTTTTGGGTTTCTTTGCAAGTGTAAATTAGATTGCGGCGGATAGATCTGAAAAAATGAAGAGGTTTTCGTAGTTCCAGATTTTCTACACACATTAAATTCTAAAATCTTTCTAAATTATTGGCCAGAATTTAATCGCTGCCATTGGGTTACAGTAGTTTCGATTTTAAACAGGAAACATTTCAAGGACCACAATATTTCAAACGGCGATAACTTGATCTATGGGGTTATTCGACCTGCAGTATTCGAATCTGATATCAAAATCAGCCAAAAATGTCATCCAAGTCCAAAAAATATGACATCATCAGTAGAGCGCGTGTTACCGATTGAATTTTGACTAATAAGTGTTCTAGGGTAGTCGGAATTGTACAAAACATTCTAGAATCGATAATTCGAGATATTTTCCATAGATTACCAGAAAATTACATTATCAACAATAGAGCGTATGTTGCCAATTGAATTATTGCCAATATTTTCATTTTCAGACTCGACATTTTCAGAATCCGATTTTTTGAAGTTTTTTGACGTGTAGAAAGTTTCTGATATCGAAATTGCCCTGAAATCCCGCTTAGGCTAAAAAACACTTACATGAGTTCAAATTTAGTCAGTAACACGTCCAACCACCACAAGACTCTTGTCTCTGAAAAGATTCAGAAGATAGTTTCAGAAAAATTCAAACAGGAATACTGAGAATATAGTAATCATGTGGTGAAACTCAACAGTGCTTATATTAGCCAAAATTAAATCGGTAACTCGGGTTCTATCGATAATGTCATACTATTTTGATCTAACTGGAATTATCCGCTGATTTTGATAACAGAATCGAATCTACGGCTCGAATAACCCCATAGATCAAATTATCATCATTTGAAAAATTCTGGTTCTTGAAATTTTTACTTTTTAAAAACAAAATTACATTGAATTCTTGCCAAATAGGTAAAATTCAATCAACATTTTACGCTCTATTGATAAAATGTAGTTTTCTTTGACTAAAAATGATTCTCAGAGTATTTTGATATCAGAATCGGATTCTAAGTGTCAAAGAAACCCATTAACATTGTTAATTTCGTATCAAAAAGTTTTGTTCTAGAATTGAAAGTACAATAACCGCTTGCAAGCGATTCAAAACACACCTTTTAAAAAATCCACGACATCCATCACATGAAAATACACCATAATGTCTTCCTGATGCTCGATCTCCACAAACTCTACACAAAATGCTAGACGAACTCAACATTTCACAAAATGAATGTCCTTTTCAAAAGGATAACCTTTTTCCCATTTTGGGGGAAAAGTCAAATAACGTGAGAAAGTGTCAAGTGATGCACTTATTGTTAGTTATAATCCGGACCCCCGGATCATGTGAGTACTTGGCCGCTTTTTTTTGTGAAACAAAAACTAGAAATATGAAAAAAAAAAAGTAGAATTATTCATTTTTTAACAACTTTGAACATGATATCAACAGGAGGATTGAGGAATTGATCACAGAATTGATCGCCGAGAACTTGTCTACCATAATCGCTGAATGTTGGGGTGATCCATTCGATGTCGCTGAATCCGGCTTTTTCGAAACAGGTGTTGTAGAATTGACGGGAATGGAGAGCGATTTGAGCGTTGCCGCAGATTTCATTTTTGTCATAGAAATTGATATGAACAAGTTCGCCATCGATGAATGGAGAATTGGGTAACTTATTGATTGAGGCACCTAGAGATCATGAGAATTTTATGATGGAATATTTTTTTGGGGGATTTTGATTTTGAGAGATTTTTATAACTTTTTCTTGAAAACACAGTTGGGAAAAAAAATATATATAAGTTTGATCCTTCATAACTTCTTTCGCAAAAGTTTCAGACGGATGAAAACATATTATGATGGTCAGGAGGTCGAACTTTATAAATGCAAAAATTTTTAAAAAAAATTGCAACCTTGAGCTCGCGAGCCTGCTTTGTAAGATGATCTGTAATTTTTTGCCCATTGTAAAACTATGTACATGGAAAAAGCGTTTTTCGGTATGTTCAAACCGAGTTTTCACGGGTCGACGGAACCTCAAAGGAACCTCAAAGCTATATAAACCAGAATTCGTTATATCAAAATGTGAGTGTATTTTTCTGAACCAGAACAAAAATATTTTTTTAATTTTGAGGTTCCAATGGCAAAGACGGCATTCAGAACCTAAAAACGTAGAAGTTTCGAGCTGTAGAATATGCATTATGAATAACGGGAACAATATATAAAAGTACAGTAATTCGAGGACAGAAACGGGAGGAAACCAATACAGCTTTAAGTTAATAATAGCCAATATCGGGTGCTCCTTTTTTTTGTAAGACGAAATTTTGACAGATATTCGATATCCGAATAATGATTTTATGGTATAAACCATCAAACTCACCCAACAACTGTCCCATATTTAGTGGTCCATTCACTCCTTCTACACCATTTGGCACTAATCCGAAGAATACTCCACCGCGAGCCAAATGATTCGAGATATTTATGATAGCATTTTCCAAATCTTTCTTATCATGAATGAATTGAAGAACAAAAAATGCGGTAGCTACTTGAAATTGCGAATTGATGTGAAAGTTGGAGATATCTGCAACTTCAAATCGGATTGAATTTTTGGCCACGGATTCGGTTGCAATTGATTTGTTGCAAAATTCGATCATTTCGACAGATTTGTCAATGCCGACAACGCGTGAGGCACCCCATCGAAGAAAGTCAAACGAGTAGTGGCCTGGGAAACATTAAATGCTATTTAAATATATGTGGAATGAAATATTTACCATTTCCACATCCTACATCTAACACACTTTTATCGGTTAAAATATTGCCAAAAGTTTTTCGAATTGTTGGAGTTATCAAATGATCTCGACCTAGCCATTTTTCTTGAGCTGAAGAATACGCGGCTGATGGGAATTCGTTAGACATTAATTATGGGAATGAATCAATTAATCAATATGTATTTTTTTATCAGAGTGCATGATAAGGGAGTGTATTTCTCCCCGAAAATATAGATTCTCCGCAGGAAAAGGGAATGAAGGTTACGATGTTCTGAGGAAGCATACACAAAATCTTTGAGATTGGTCTCGGCGCGAACGAATATTACGGTTTCAATCTTATTATTTTTGTTTTTGAAAAAAAGTTCATTATTTTTTGAATTTGTTTTTAAACTTTTACACGTAATAAACCCTGCAAAGTTGTAAACGTTTGAATTAGAAAATTGAAGATTCTAAAGGCTTAATTGTTTTCGAATCACATTTTCAGCAAACTGGAATTTTTGAAGATTTTCAAAGAATTCTAATTACATTTTATAACTGACACTAAATTTTTTCCTATGCTCCTAAAATCTAGAAAAAAAACGAGATTTTTCACTGAAATAGGTTCTTTTTTCAATTCCGCGGTTTGCAACAAAAAACGCGCACAACCTAGAGATGTGTCAGGTTTTCTACACTGGCCCAACTTTTGCCGTCTATTGTGTGTTTTCTTTTTTTGGTGTTTGCTAAAAAGAACAACTTTCTGAAACGTTAAACTCTTTTTTTGCAGACGTTCATTATATTCATATATGCATTAACTAATGTGGCAACCAGATAGAGATGAACTTGGGCAGGTAAGCAACAATATGCGAAATATTTTGAAATTTGGATGAATTTTCAGGTGGTTGCACTTTTGCAACATTCCCAATCGACTGATCGAGATGTCCAGAAGACGGTGCAAATCAGATTGAATCAATTGAATGAGCATCAAACATTCAGTTGCTATTTGGTCTATATTTTCAGTGAAATGAAAGATGAAATAGATGTAAGTGTCTTAGAAGTTTATTTGGCCTAAAAATTATTTCCAGTCAACAAGTCGATCACTCGCTGGTTTGTTATTGAAAAATAACATTAGACAAAAATGGACGAATTATCCGCCGGATGTCAAACATTTCGTAAGATCACATTGTTTGAACAGTATTGCTGATGAAACATCTCTAATCCGAGCAACCGTTGGAATTATAGGTATCAAATCAGAAAAAAGAACATTGAAGTAGTTTTTATATTTTCCAGTTACAACGATTGTAGTCGAGGAAAATATTTCCGATTGGCCTGACTTATTGCAAATCTTATCACGAATGCTGACACAACCAAATGAGAATATGCAAGAAGGGTCGCTTAGCGCACTCCAGAAAATATTTGAAGATTCAGCGGATCGATTCGAAAACGAGATGTTAAATCCAATAATACCTCAACTCATAGTCTTCTTCAACAGTCCGTTGGAGAGAATGCGATCACTGGCGATGAACTCGATAAATTGCATTCTGATGGTTAATAATGACCCAATTGATCTTGTCATTGATGAATTTTTGAATGCGTTATTCGCAAGAGCTCATGATCAAGATGAGGAAGTTCAAAAGCAACTTTGTCGTTCACTCACACTTCTTCTGGATACGCATATCGAAAAAATGATGCCACATCTTCCAAATGTTGTGGATTATATTATATTGAAAACGCAGGATTCAAATGAGTTGATTGCTTTGGAAGCGTGCGAATTCTGGTTGTCATTGGCGGAAAATAGCGAAATATGTCGGCAATTGTTACAGCCATTTTTGGAGAAATTAGTACCTGTTCTAGTTAAATGTATGAGATATTCCGATAATGATCCAGCTCTGAAAGTAAGTCCTGTAATTTCAAAAATAGATGGATCCTCAATTCACATTTTATGTAAGCTCATATTTTTTACTTCCGATAAATTCACTGGTATATCTCGAAGTACTGATATACACAATATTCATATAAAAACCATAAAGATAACAATCATAATTCTAGGCGAACGAAGAAGATGCGTCGGTTCCTGATCGGGAAGAAGATATTCGACCAAGGTTTCACAAATCCAAACAACATGGTTTGATGAATGGACTTGCAGGAGAAGATGATGTGAGTGATAACAAAAAAAATCTGACGAGTGACTCGCAATCAGCAAAAATAATAAAACTAATATTTTTCAAATCTTTTTTTTTAGGATGACGAGGATGATGATGACGATGATGAAAGTGGGGGTGATTGGAATATTCGACGATGTTCTGCCGCATCGCTTGATGTTCTTGCATCGATTTTCTCCAAAGAGCTTTTACAATATCTGTTACCAATATTGAAAGAAACGCTTGTACATCCGGAATGGCTTGTGAGTTGTTTTTCTCCTCACTGGTTCAACATCTTCTACGTTTTATCGAAAAAAAAACTCTGGCTTTTAAGCTTCGTTGCAACATGTGAAAATTCTCGATGCTTGTTGTTAGCAAATTCAAAAATTCGGTTCTAGTTTTGCTACCTTCGATCTTAAAAATATTATCACAGGAAAACATGAAGGCTTAGTTTCAAAGTTGTTTTTCTTGCAGGTGAAAGAATCTGGTATTTTGGCGCTTGGTGCAATTGCTGAAGGATGTATGGACGGAATAACGCCACACCTGCACGAACTGATACCATATCTTCTCGGGATGTTACAAGACAACAAACCACTTGTTCGATCGATTACTTGCTGGACATTATCGCGATATTGCACATTTGTAGTGACTGATGAAAATGCTAGACAACATTATTTCCAACCACTATTGTATAATGTAAGTTTGAACTAAAATAAACTTGGGAATAAAATCATAGTCCATAATCATTTATCCATGTGAAGCTATGACTTTTGGTTTTATTTTTTGATTGTTAATTTTCAATTTAACAATTTTTTCAGTATCTGAACTGCTCGTTGGATGTGAATAAGAAGGTACAAGAAGCGGCGTGTAGTGCATTTGCAACACTAGAAGAAGAAGCAGGCGATCAACTCATCCCGTTTTTGCCCAATATCTTGGAAACTCTTGTTCGCGCTTTTGCCATCTATCAAGCCAAGAATCTACTGATTCTCTACGACGCGCTTGGAACTTTAGCAAATTCTGTCGGCGAAGCTCTCTGCCGACCAGAATATGTTCAAGCTCTGATGCCACCATTAATGGAGAAATGGGAAAGATTGAGCGATGATGATAAAGAACTGTTTCCCCTTTTGGAGTGTATTTCTGCCGTCGTTTCAGCCATGGGTTTGGCATTTTTGCCGTATGTTGAGCCAGTTTTCAGGAGGTGAGGAGAAGAGACATCTGATTCGAATCGGTGTCAATATCAATACTTTTCAGATGTGTAACATTGATATCAAAAAGTATCGAACAAGTGCAACAATACAATTTGAATCCGACTGAATATGAAGAACCAGAAACTGATTTTATGATCGTTGCTTTGGATCTTCTATCAGGACTTGCCGAATCGCTCCCAGTTCAAATAGAACAACTCACCCAAAACAGTAATCTTGTCGAAATGATCATCTTCTGCGCAATGTTACAAGATCAACGAGCCGATGTTCGACAATCGTGTTTTGCTCTTTTGGGTGATTTGATCAAAGCTTGTTATCCTCAAATAAGGCCACATAATCGTGAGTTTTCAGTTGTTTCGACAATTATTCATTGTGTGACTTTCAGAAACGTTTATTATGTTACTCGCGCAAAATATGGATCCATCGAAGATAAGTGTCTGTAATAATGCGATTTGGGCGTTGGGTNAATATTGAAAGAAACGCTTGTACATCCGGAATGGCTTGTGAGTTGTTTTTCTCCTCACTGGTTCAACATCTTCTACGTTTTATCGAAAAAAAAACTCTGGCTTTTAAGCTTCGTTGCAACATGTGAAAATTCTCGATGCTTGTTGTTAGCAAATTCAAAAATTCGGTTCTAGTTTTGCTACCTTCGATCTTAAAAATATTATCACAGGAAAACATGAAGGCTTAGTTTCAAAGTTGTTTTTCTTGCAGGTGAAAGAATCTGGTATTTTGGCGCTTGGTGCAATTGCTGAAGGATGTATGGACGGAATAACGCCACACCTGCACGAACTGATACCATATCTTCTCGGGATGTTACAAGACAACAAACCACTTGTTCGATCGATTACTTGCTGGACATTATCGCGATATTGCACATTTGTAGTGACTGATGAAAATGCTAGACAACATTATTTCCAACCACTATTGTATAATGTAAGTTTGAACTAAAATAAACTTGGGAATAAAATCATAGTCCATAATCATTTATCCATGTGAAGCTATGACTTTTGGTTTTATTTTTTGATTGTTAATTTTCAATTTAACAATTTTTTCAGTATCTGAACTGCTCGTTGGATGTGAATAAGAAGGTACAAGAAGCGGCGTGTAGTGCATTTGCAACACTAGAAGAAGAAGCAGGCGATCAACTCATCCCGTTTTTGCCCAATATCTTGGAAACTCTTGTTCGCGCTTTTGCCATCTATCAAGCCAAGAATCTACTGATTCTCTACGACGCGCTTGGAACTTTAGCAAATTCTGTCGGCGAAGCTCTCTGCCGACCAGAATATGTTCAAGCTCTGATGCCACCATTAATGGAGAAATGGGAAAGATTGAGCGATGATGATAAAGAACTGTTTCCCCTTTTGGAGTGTATTTCTGCCGTCGTTTCAGCCATGGGTTTGGCATTTTTGCCGTATGTTGAGCCAGTTTTCAGGAGGTGAGGAGAAGAGACATCTGATTCGAATCGGTGTCAATATCAATACTTTTCAGATGTGTAACATTGATATCAAAAAGTATCGAACAAGTGCAACAATACAATTTGAATCCGACTGAATATGAAGAACCAGAAACTGATTTTATGATCGTTGCTTTGGATCTTCTATCAGGACTTGCCGAATCGCTCCCAGTTCAAATAGAACAACTCACCCAAAACAGTAATCTTGTCGAAATGATCATCTTCTGCGCAATGTTACAAGATCAACGAGCCGATGTTCGACAATCGTGTTTTGCTCTTTTGGGTGATTTGATCAAAGCTTGTTATCCTCAAATAAGGCCACATAATCGTGAGTTTTCAGTTGTTTCGACAATTATTCATTGTGTGACTTTCAGAAACGTTTATTATGTTACTCGCGCAAAATATGGATCCATCGAAGATAAGTGTCTGTAATAATGCGATTTGGGCGTTGGGTGAATTGGCGTTGAAAATGGGCGTTGAAATGAAACCATATGTTCCGACACTCATCGAAGGTCTTATCACCGTTGTTAATACACAGCAAAATATGCAAAGAACACTTCTAGAGAATACAGGTTGGTTAATTTTTAAAATTGAAACATGCCGTTAAAAATCTGATAAAATTATTGTATGCGGCCGAAATTTAATTTTTCGTGCTTTGATGACAAGTCTGATAATTCCAGTTTCAGTTTTGTTTGATATTCACAAAAATTCCAACAAAAATCTGTAAATTTTTAGAATCAAAAAGTGTTTTGTCAATGTTAATTAACATCATGTTTAAACCCATAATTTCGAATTTTTCAGCTATTACAATTGGTCGATTGGGTCAATCTTGTGGCGAAGAAACTGCTCCATACCTGATTCGTTTCATCCGACCAGTTTGTTACTCTCTACGAAACATAAAGGACAACTCTGAAAAGGAATCAGCTTTCATTGGACTGTGCAATATGATCAACATTAATCCGGCTGGAATTTTACCAGATTTTGTGTTTTGGTGCGATGCTGTTGTTTCGTGGAATACGCCAAAGCCAGAATTGAGGGACGCGTTTAATAGGGTTAGTTTTTATTGAGTTATTTTTTCTATGAGTAATTATTTTCAATCCGAAGAAGTTATGATGCTTCTGAATTTTAGAAAAAAAATCGTATCCATCCCAATAATCATAAACTTTAATTACAGATCTTGCTCGGTTTCAAGCAACAAGTCGGCGAGCCAAATTGGTCAATGTTCATCGCTCAGTTACCAGTTCCACTCCGAGAACGAATGTTGATGCAATACGGAATCTAACGAGTAATACGGTAGTCTACGGTCGATACTTATTCATTTAATTTATATATGTAACTTATTACCCTCCCAAGATTTTACCGGTCCAATTGTTTCTTTCTTTACCATCAAGATGTTTATCTTTAAAAACTACTACAATAGGTCAAATGTGTATTATTTTTAATTTCAAATTTATGTGTCCAAAAATTTCTGTTGTGAAAAACCAAACTCACTCTCTCTCCCATCCTCTTCGTCTCATATCATTTCTTGCAGCAGCTCAATATGTTCCTTTAAAATTTCATGTTAGAAAAACTCTATGTTTTGTCTCGTCTCTCTCATTTGTCTGTTGTCTCTCGTCCCACAACGTGTACTTTGTCTCTCTCTCTCTCTGTAAGAATGTCTGCGTCTCTTTGTTTCTCAATCTTTTACGTTACAGTAATCAGATATACGGTAACTTGTTGTTTGTTGTGTTTATTTTGTCGATATAAATTATTTTTGTTGTTTAGCTGGAAGCTTGTTTTTCACAGAACAACAGTTATTTTTTTCTCTAAATAAAAAAGAAACCTGGAAAAAGTGGGCGGAGCTTCATATTTGGTTTTCAGGTATTCGTTTTGAATTTGGAGTTTTTGAAAAATAGAAGTTCAAACTATCCATCCATCTGAAATGCACTCGAACTCAGTATCGAAGCAAAATGTTGTAGATAAAATTTGGGGTTTTTATTTTTGATAAAATAGCCTACAAATTAACTACAGTAATCTGATTCTGGCTTACTTTTTCTTTGGTTATTCGCATTTTCATTACCTATTCGATTGAGAAGTTGTTTCTGATATTTTGTGAAAACAATACTTTGAAAAAAATGAGGAAATTGGAATACAAACCTCCATCATATCCAGAACGCCATCATTGGAAATTGTCGACGATTCACTAATATTTCCTAATACAAGAATCACCATTTCAGCTGAGAGTCGTCCAATTTTTCTCAAATCATCATCTGTGCATTCGAGTTTACCATCGCCTTGCATCCTAGAATTATTTTTATTATAATTTTGAAACAGAATATAGTTGGGCATCGACTCAAATCAACTTATTGTAGGGTTGAAATTATCAGACCATTGGAAGAGCAACCAATATGGCCTAGGAATCGAAATAATACAGTACTTTTTGAAAAATATCAAAGAAAAATAGATTATTGCGTTTTCTAGGCCACTCTCTAATTTTTTCGTATTCACAATACGTATCTTTTTGACCTTTTTCACCAAAAAAGTGAAAAGCAGACCTGCAGCTATGTGATACGATGTAAAAAATAAATAACCTTCTAATCATTAATTTTTTGACAACTTTACTTGATTCGCAAGCGACTGAGCAACGATCAGTCGAATCTACCTAAAAGACTCGGATTTTTTGTCAATTAATTGACAAAATCACGTCGATTATTTCAACTGAATCACCCCATTATAAAAATACCAGTTTTAGTTTTTATAGAGCGCACATGCCCACATTCAGTTTGACAAAATTGGATGAATACCGAGACTTTGAAGTTTGTATAATCAAATTAAATGCACCAGCAAAGAAACCGAATACATTCTGCTCAGTGAGCCATGCGCGCTCTATCGAAAATGTCTACTTCTTTTATTCCTCTCTGTTTTCAACACACACTTGTATTATTTAGTTTCTTTTTCGTTCGTCATAAGGGTTGCTGATCAGAATTCCAAAAATTTCAAAATTCCTGCTTACATTAAAGTCTCCAAATTTTTTGTGTCCTTGAATTTCAAAATCTCTGTCAGATTTTTTGGCAATTTACTATCCACTGCGACAGATTTACTTCTATCCAAATGTGGCAAAAATCCCCGATAATCAACAATGACGTCCAAATTTATCTGAATAATTTTTATCAAGTAGAAAACGATAATAAGATAATTTCAAAACTCACATGACGTATATCTTTCCACCACAACGGGCTCATATTGAGAACTTCGTCAAGATCACAAGTATTTAACCAAAATGGACTGGATGACTTTACCAAATTATGGTCCAATCCGGGAACGATTTTTGGATCCGAAAGTGATCTCTAAACTTTGACCTCGCGGTGACCATTTTCGTTCATCACAACATCCAAGTTGAACGTATTGATCTTACTGTAATAATTTTGTTAAAATGAAGTCACTGATATTGAACTAACCTATATTCAAGTCGATATTTAGCGTAGCCCCATTTACTTATTTTTCATTTTCAAATTTTGGAAAATGGTCAGAACAATAATGCGAAGAGGGGCTCGATGCATGTCTCATACGAATCACGTATCAAACAATGTCTGAACGATACGTGTATTAGTACCGAGCTGAACGATATGAATACTGTTTCAAACAGTCACCAATAAGTACCCATGTTTCGTAATATGTATCACTTCGTGACCTTAGTGGTACTGTACTAAAGGTATTGGTCAATTCGGAACACTGATTCACACCCTGTCAAAAGGTAAATGAGTGAGAGGGAAGACGTGATATGGAGACGCAGACATATGTTGATCAGTGTTTAAAAATCTATGGAATGATATATTTCTCATAAAAATCTCCATTTTTTACCACTTCGGAGAACAATTGAAAAAAATTATGAAAAACTTTAATTTAAAAAATACAATCTTGCTTGGCACAATTGGTAGTAAGATAAGCTGAAGCGGACTGTACATCAACAAGTACATTTAATCTCAATTTTCAAATAGTGTTCTTTTTGGCCCCCATGACAACAAATAGTACCTATTTGAAACTTTGCATTAACTCTTCAATGTTTTTTTTCTTTCCATTGTATAGTGAAGCCTGGATTTTGAGTTTGTTCCACTTTTTCTTAAAGGGATTAAAACTACACTCAAAGTTCACAAAAAAAGCAAATGCTTTAGTTCTTTTTTTGGTCAACGAACCAGTCAAACAAAGTTCAAAAAAAGTAAACAATTCTTAGCATTTTTTTGTTTAGAAAAATTTACAAATTTTGCTAAATTCGTCATTTTTTCCTCCCAAAAAACCCTGTTCATAAATGCAAAATTTTGTCGCCATCTCCATCTGAGCGAAGAAATAACAAAAAAATGAAGGAAGCATTTTTTTTTTCATGAATTTTAATTTTTATGTTTATGGCTTTTCCGAGAAAAAAAAACATTATATGTTGATTTTTTGATTTTAAGTAGGCTATATGAAAACGTTTATCGGTCAATGATTTTTTTTTGAAAATTGTTATTATACCTATAAGTTTTTATGAGAGAGAGAGAGATATATATATTGGCGGGAGATTGATGAGACACTTATATTTTCAGATGTTTTGTTTGATGTTGTGCGGTTAAAAAATCTTACAAAGGAGGTTCTCCTGATGAACATCCTCTATTTCTTTTTCAACGAAGATTTCTATTCATATTTTCACTGTATCTGTTATTAACTTTTAAAATTAATAACTCTTCTCACAAAAATCTTCGGTGAAAAGAAATCATGACGTGAATCAGGAGATTAAAGTAAAACAATTCCAGCTAATTACCAGGCGACTAGACCTCCCTTGTTTCACTTTTTCGATTTATGGAGTCCAGTGGGGCTCATCTAGGATCATTTGTCACTTTTTCCAGCTCTAATCCTCTGTCATGTCAATACATATTAAAGAATTCTTAATCGATAACATGCGCTGTATTGATAATCCTAGTGTTTCTAGCTCAAACTCGGCTCATTTACAATACCAGAATTTATTTCTATTTCCAGGATAAAAGTCATTTTGGATACAAAGTGTTGAAATGAGCTGCAAACTCCAAACAAATCCAAGTACCCTTATTTGGAATCAAAATCTTTGCATTTTCTTGGTTTTAAATAGAGCACATCAACATTTGATGTAAACACTCAAACTATTACTATTTTTGCTAACCATAAAGGCAGTCAGAAATTTTAATTTTTCATTTTAAAGGAGTCGTCTTGGCTAACTATCAATTTCTGCCTATATTTTCTCATACCCTTTTTCATGTTCGATCCGTGTCTGAATTTTGTTCGAAAAAAGTTGTGCACACACTTTACGCGCACATGGTGACGACAATTTGCACACTTTTTTCAGTGAAAACTTTGAGTAATTTTTAGGAGATCGAATAAATGAGACCCCATCTCATAAACTGAACCATGATTGAAATAAAAAAATACACAGAAACATTTAGAAAACTGTGGGAAAACTGAAATCCAAGAAGCGTAGTTTAGGTTCTAGTTTTATTCTTGGTTGAATTTTTCAAAATTGTTTTCAGGTTTTTTTTAATGAAATATTGTATCTCATTATTAAGAAAAGCACTAGTTACACCTGAAAACTACTCGAGTAGGTCACTTTTTTTCATGAATTTTAAATTTCAGAACGTTCTGAGGAAAATTGTTGATTGTCTTGTCTTTTATTCTAGTAAACTTCTAGAGGTATCAAAGTTGAAAAAATTTGATGACTTTTTTGTTTGTTTCAAATCTTAAAAAACTATAAGGAAGTAGTTTTTGAAAGCTGACTGAAACTTGTTAGAAGTTTTTTGACTGTTATTTCGCAGTTAATATTTGCCAAAACACATTTTCAAGAGCTTTTTTAAAAATATTTGAAGTATCTGTAAAATCTTTTTGTACTCTCCCCCGTGCAATAATTTAGGTACTATTCAAGTACGAAAATCGATTGAAGAGAAAGGTGTACCCATCGATAGATATCGACAACATCTATTGGAAATTGATGCCAGCATTGTCAACATCCAAAAATATGAAATCTCAGTATTTTTTTTTAAATCTCACGTGGAAAATTATTTTTGAAATAAACTCAGCAACACATTTGAATATTTTCAATTTTCACGTGAAATTTTTCTCTCGGTTTCTATACAAATTTGATTCAATATTTTTTTTTCTTCCGTTCAAAAAAGTAGAATTCAAATGACTGAAACTCACTTCGCTGAAAATATTGAGATTTCAAAACTTATATTGACAATGTGAACTTCAGGTTTCAATTGGGTTTGGCATTTTTTCTGGGCATCCTTTTTAGCTAATTGTAAGAGTTTCTAATAATTTTCATAGTTATTTACATCTTGTTGAGTATCAAAATATGCCAAAAATGTGGATTTTTTGACTATAAATATACATTTCGATAGATTTTTCAACGCTGATCAACATCCCGTATTAATTTTTGGACGAATTTTTAATTTAAAAATTTATAGTGAGCAAACTAGAAATCTTGTTCAACAGCGATTTTGAGGGTTAGGGTCTTACTATAGGGAAGTTAAGTATGAAAAAAAAACTATACAAAATTTATTTTTATAGAAAACGTCTCGGGGAAAAATCCTCAAGCTTGCGACAGTTTGTCGCAAAGTTGCGACATTCGGCTGTCGCAAGGCTTGCGGTGTTCTTGCGCCAATAGTCGCAAGCTTTGCGACATCTAGCAGCAAAACTACTGCACGGCTTGCGACACCCTTGCGCCAGAAAAAATG